>JAKTXM010000038.1:0-18858 GCA_030582575.1 Candida buenavistaensis | reverse complement strand
CAATAAACTGGTGCATCTAACAACAACCAATCCAAGATCTCTAGTTTTATCAGTCAACACTTCATCATCTTCAGGATCTATATAATCTGTTAGTAAATGGTGCTTAAAATGAATTTCCCTCATTATACATACCTCTAAGTGTCTCTTTCACATCTTCCAAGACCAAATTCATCAACTGATCAAATCCTTTTAATGTTCCAACTATTTGTCGTCCTCCAATAAGTTTCACCCTTATTTCTTGATCTTTATATTTATTCAAATCCAAAATTGCTTCTCTTTTTGGACCTTCTTGCTTTGGTGGGTTGGTATTGTTATATCTTCTTCTCTGCTGTGGTCTTTGTCTTCTATCATGTTGCTAAATACAACGAGTTAGTAATTATGCTAAAAAAAAAGAAAGCCATTAGATACTTACTTCTGACATTGTTGATTCTATACTAACAAAAACGTAATCAAGTTGGATTTTTTCTTTTTTATTTTTATTTTATTTTTTTTTTTTTCGAGTTTGTTCGAGCTTTTTGGTGACCCACATATGCAGGACACATAACCAACTCAATGTTATACCTAGTTTACAAATATATTAAAGAGGTTGGATGTCCCTATATACACTAACTATGCTATAATAAACTATTTACACATTTCCACCGTCTGTGAATAAAAAGCATGAATCAGTTACAAATTGCCAAAACCTTTAATACTCATTTCTCATCCACATAGCTTTTCTCTTTTGTCTATCTAATAATGTTTTAGTTATCTGTTTAACAGGATCTTCTTGTTTCTTTGACATTTCACTTCTAAAAAAATAATGCAACTTTGTCAAATCAATATTAAACTCCTTACTGAGTTTAGGTAATGTCCATGTAGCAGGATCCGAGTATCTCATCTCCTTAATCTTAGAAATAGTTTCAGCATCAACACTATAGTCTCTTTGATCCTCTGTTTTATATTCTTTTATAATTGGCATTTCCTTTATGATTGCAGGACTTATACGATGTTGTTGCGCCAATCTGCGTCTTGGATCATTCACAGGCAAGAAAAGGTAAGGTGTATTCATTTGTGGTTTGATTAAAGCTGCTGGAGGGCTGTAAACTAACCCTTCCGTATTAGCTGGTTTGAAATTATAAGCTGATCTATCTTTATTGTATTTATTACGAGGTATTGGTTCATAAGGAATGGATTTCGTCGACACTCTGCGTATTGATCTTGTAATCATGATTCGTGTAATTTTAACAGGAGTACTAGGTCTATGTACAAGCTTGACTTCTAAACTCAATGGAAAGTTAACTTGAAAAAAATTTTTTTTCGTGATAGACTGGAAAAAAAAAAAAAAATTATGGTCGTGTGCACCGGATAGAAAGTACGAATGGTCGATATAAGTTGCAAATAAAGAGAATTGGGAGTTGTAACTAAAGTAGATTATATTCGATCTAAGATTCTTGGATAAAAATATTTGAGCTGTTTGTAATTGAAAGCTCGGTTGGTATTGATGACACCAAATTGATTGCGAAAAATGTAGTCATTAACTGAAGGAGACTTGACTAATTTAAATACATTACAGACGGAAATATTTGTTAATAGAAACACCAGCTCTTGTTTTAAATTTGGGAACCTAAGATTTTTCCAGGCAACTGCTTAATTTGTGCACCTAAGAGCCCAATATAATTGATACAACGCCAGTATATATTATTACAATCAACACTTTCTAGATTTAGCAGAATTGCTTCTAAAAGGTTGCAGTTTTCGATAAAACTTGTGAATACCAATTTTTGTCTGATAAAAAAAGCAGGTTATATAGCCTTATGATATGATTTCCACAAATATATGCTAAATTACTACCAAAAATAAAAATCAAAGTACAAAACAAGTTTTTGACAAAGCTCAAGTCAGAGTAAAAACTAATGACAGTATATATGGCGTTGATACACAGTTTGACGAGTTAAAAATAAAGTTTCTTATGCATGCTAAAAAAATAAAACAAAAACACCTTGATTTATAACGAGCCTAAGTTACTAAATGTCTATAATAGTTTAATAGTCGTATTAAACTAAATACAATAACAAGTGATTTAAACAGTTGGTTAATTTCTAAAATCAAAAATAAACTATATAAAATTCTAGAAAAATCTGGCTGTATTTATATTAAATTTTGAGAACCAGAATTGCAAGATTGAAAGTGAGCAAATCATATTTACAACTTGAAAATACGATGTGAACATACTGACCACGTAAGCAGAAGAAAATATATGTAAACAATGTTGTACCAAACCAATATGATTTAATACCATTAACCGAGATATAATTTGATTTCCGGTAACTATGTGATTCCATAACAACAAGAGTTACTAGTTTTAGATCTAATATCAATGGCTGAACTATAATACCTTCTTTTCAGTAACAATGTAATTTTATAACAAGAGAAATTACCACTTCTGAATATGGTATTCATAATTGGGTAATAAGACACGATATACAACACACCTCATGTAATGTGGTAGAACTAATTCTGAAGCACAGATAAGTAAGAAGAGAAGTCGTTTGAAACACATATAGTGTTTACAAGAGAGAAAAAGCAAACGAGAGTTCTTTGAGAAAAAGGAAAGAGTTAGTTGCTAGTTTTTAAAGAGTAATAAATAACTAAGAGTTTAGGTTATTTTTCTACATAATATTAGTATGAGTTTCAGAAGGCACTATCTTAAACCTCAGAAATCGGGCGTGTGGCGTAGTTGGTAGCGCGTTCCCTTAGCATGGGAAAGGTCATGAGTTCGACTCTTATCTCGTCCATTTATTTTTTTTGAATTTGGCTGTACTTAAGATTGGATACTGTAAAGGTTTTTTTTTTTTCAGTAGCACGTAAGTGAGCTATTAGAGTAAGTTGTTAGTTAAAACTTATTTAGCTTACTTGTAAACTAACGAAAATATCCCTTTACAAGTTAGGATTCCTCTTAACATTTTTAGCGGTATCACTGTGACTGATAAAGCGACTTTACCGTCCAGAGCTTATTTTTGATGACTGACATAAAGATACTTACATGTCTAGGTATTTTTTTTTTTCTTCTTTTTCAACTGTGGAGGACCAATTCAACCGAAAACATTAGGGAACCAAAAAAAAAAAAATAATGATTTACTCTGCAGCTCTTTCTATCATGTATGTTCCATTCAGAATTTCATTAAGACAGTTACAGCATATTCGATCATACGCTACTCGTCAAGCTACCGACGCACCATTAGCAAACTTTCCCAAATTGAAGAAACGACCATGGATAAATTGGAAAAGTACTACAGCTTTTTTTTTACTTGGAAGTTATTTATCATATAATGAATCATTGTTTGATTATTATGAGAAATCAACGGATCTAGATGAAAATGATCCAAGGACTGAGATCTTACCGGTGCAATTAGAGTATCAGTTGAAGAATCTTCCAATTTACGAACGGTTGGCACACCCCAAGACATCCCATCAATGGTATAAATTACTGAGCTGGGAGAACCTTGATAGAAACATTTTAGATAACCAGACTAAAGTCAAACCTCAGAATGAATACCATGAACCAACTTTGACTAACCAAACTTTGAGCAAGCCAGGTGGGATCATGATCAAACCGGTTATTTTCCATAATATAGAAACAGATGAAGGCGTTCATATAGTGCACGTTGGACAAAGATTATGTGGTTATCCGTTTATTGTTCATGGGGGTATTATTGCAACTTTATTGAACGAATCGTTTAAGAGAAATGCATCATTGTCTAAGTTTACAGCATCTAATTTAAAAGACGATTTTAAAGTGGAGAATTTGACAATTAACTATAGACGACCAACTTTGGCAGACCAGTTTTTGATAATTAAAACAAAAAGAAAAGATAGTCCTCAGAACGATAAGAAAACTATAGTTTTAGAAAGTCGCCTTGAAGATGCAAAGGGAAAACTTTTGGTGAAAAGTGAAGCATTGTTGCACGATACTGGACGTGCCACCAATAGAGAAAAGCAAAAGTCTAAAAGTTGGTACCAGTTCTGGTAGATTGTGCCTACAGAGCACGCGGCACAACCGAACTAAATCCATACTATCGCATAACCAATCCAACGACACTTTTTAATATACAAAGACTTAGGACAAAGTGATTCTAAATTGATTATACACTGTAAACTCCTAAGTTTGTGTCATTTATTGTATGAGAATTTATTTTTTATTTTTTATTTTTTATTTTTTATTTTTTATTTTTTTTTTTTCAAACTTCGTTTCTCTCTTCACCAATGAACAAAGACATATCTGAAGAACCATCAATTGAACCACAAGTTCAAGGGAACGCTTCGATAAACGAATCTTCCGTGCATAGCTATTCAACGCGATTTAAAGAACGTAAAAAGGAACAAGAACTCTATGAAAAATCTCAACTCAAACAAAAACAACATAATGTAGTCGTACATCCACGTTTGAAACCAGTCCCTTTCAAGAGTCTGGATTTAAATGCGACCATATTACCCGAACCAAATCAAGTTACAACAATCAATGGCACTCCATTTTATCAAATCGAAGATTTACCATTAAATAAACGAGGGTTTAAATATAAACAGTGCCGACCAAACCCAGAGTTCCCATCTAACTTGTATTCAACTACCGATATGTCCCCATATAATGTTTGTTTGAGTTTGTTTGATAGATCGCAGGGCATATTGTTTAGTCAAGACTTGTTGTCAGTGACTACACCCCAAGGATGGCGATCATCTAGAACAAATGTTTGTATCCGTGAGGGACGTTATTATTTTGAGTTTAGAATATTGAACGCAAATGAGAAAAGCCATGTTAGAATAGGAATTGGAAGAAAGGAGGCAAGTTTGGAAGCACCTGTTGGATTTGATGGGTATAGTTATGGTTTAAGAGATGTTGATGGTCAGTTTATGACAATCAGTAGAAGACAAAAGTTGTGTATTGAAGATGGATTTAAAACGGGTGATGTTATTGGATTTTTGATTGAATTACCACTGTTAGATGAACATAAAAAAGCTCTTCAAAAATTTACAGAAGAGATATCGGAGCTTAAACCTGAACATAAAACGAAAAGGAGAAAAAAGAAAAAGGTAGATGTACAAGATAATGTCAAATTTAATGAGTTTGGAAACATTTTGAGAGATCAAATACCAATTAAATATAAAAATGCATTGTATTATGAACAGTATGAATACACAATAACAAAGACCATGGAACACTTGCTAAATCCTGTTACTGTTTTTGGTGAAAAGGCTATTATTGAGATGGATGATAAAACAAAAAATATACCTGTTATTCCAGAATCAAGAGTACGTTTATTTAAAAATGGAGTAGAACAAGAACCAATAACTGATTTGTACTCCTTTTTGCCAACCAACGTCGAAGATTTCGAAGACATGAATTTAGGACCGAATACAAAACAACAACTGAACCCAAATTATAGAAACACCGATGATGGAAACCTAGGGTATTATCCAATGCTTTCTGCTTTCCAAAACGGAGTTGTACAATTAAATGCTGGTCCTGAGTTTGACTTTCCTCCTCCTGTAGCTGTTAAACCTTTGAGTGATAGGTACAATGAACAAGTTGTTGAACAATATTTTTGGGACATGTTAGATGAAGTAGAGGCTGAGTACTTAGATAGTTTTGATTTATAATGTAGTTGGTTCTGGACCCACACGGGATAATTCTGACTCATCAGGAGCAACTTTCTTAGCACGACAATAAACATCATAGCATTTTCTATGAAAGGGTTCATTTGAAGGAGTTATCCAGCCTAAAGTAACAATCTCATTACACTGTTTACAAAGTAATACTTTACCGTCATTATCTGTGCCATAGGTTTCAATCAAATATTCTTTCAATTCACAAAGAGTCTTTATGGATAGTACCAATCTTTCATCAATTGTTTTCCAAAACCACCCATCATCAATTAATCTATCAACTAGTGCTTCTGCTTCTTTCAAATTCTTGCTTGTATTTGTCGATATCCTTTGTGTGGCATTGACTTTGGCCAATGAATAACGATAATCACCGGCTTCTATAATGTCTCTGATAAGCTCCTTAATTACGGTAAGTTCTGGAGTTGTATATACCGAACTTTCTTTAACTATATCATCTGATAACGTGTTTATAAATATATAGTACAATTCACCAGTTATTTCGTGATTTTTTCTGTCAATTTTAAAGCTATGAGGGGAGATCTTACTATTTATATCAGCAATGTATTGATCCAATAAAGTTTTCAGTGGTTCTCTTTCGTCAGTACCCAATTTTTCAAGCATGAATCGAAACGCCTTCAATAAACTCCCAGATTCAATATACCTCACTGAGCGAATGTAAGTAAGCAATAGTTTATGGGCTTCTGTATACATAGTTGTTTCCTTAATTCTTAATCAACATAACAAAAAGAGAATAAGGTTTCCTTTTTTTTTATTTATTTTTTGTTTGATGGAAAGAAAGAAAATCTCTCCAACAACACGCGCTGGGTTTATAAAAGTGGACTATGTAGCTGCTTTGTTGCAAAAAAAAAAAAAAAAAAAAAAACAGAAAAAAACAGAAAAAGACAAGAAAAACAACATCGGCGGCAAATATTCCATTTCAACAAAATGTACAAAAGCATATTTACGGTGGTGTTACTTTTTATTAAATTTACTCTTTCAGATCTAACAGATGATGAAGATTATTATGAGGATGAGAGTGATTATGATGTAAAAAGGTGTAATCCCTACAAAGATTACAAATGTTTGGTTAATAACGAAGCATTAGGAAAAACAATATTTGAATCATTTTCGGACGGAACACAGTATTTTACAATAACAAGCTCAAGAAGAGGTGTCAGGTTTGATTCTGATGGATTGTCTTTAACTATATTAGACGACAATGATAACCCCGCACTAGCTTCTAGTTTTTATATGATGTATGGAAAGGTTGAAGCAGAAATTAAAGGTGCTCCAGGTAAAGGAATTATTAGTTCTTTTTACATGCAAAGTGATGATTTAGATGAATTGGATATAGTTGAAATATTTGGCAGCGATGAATTTGAAATTCAAACAAATTATTTTATCAAAGGAAACACAACCACATATGATAGAGGTAGATACCATAAAATGTATCCTTCTCCTTTTACTGAATTTCATAAATATGGAATTGAATGGACACCTGAATTAGTTACTTGGTTTTTAGACGATCAACCAATCCGTATGTTGGGTAAAAAAAATCGTTATGGATTACCATGTTCTCCAATGTTTCTAAAATTTAGTCTTTGGAGTGTCGGAGATGATGATGAAGGTACCATTGCTTGGGCTGGTGGTGTTGCTGCATTTATGGAAGCTCCATTTACAATGCATATCAAAAATTTGAAAGTACAAGATTACTCAACTGGCCATTCGTATTCATATGGTAACAAAGCAGATGGTAGCTGGATGAAATTGACTCCTGAAGGTGGTCGATTATATGAAGGACATAGATATTGTAAACCACCAGTTTTACCTGATCTATCAAAGGGCAAAAAGACAGAGCATGGAATCTCACGGACCCATTCTGATAAAAAAACCCCCAAACCCAGTCCAATTAAATCAAGTATGTGGGATGATGAGGAATCAGTCATAACCAGTGCTACCAAATCAAATAATTGGCAGGAGTTCGATACGGAACAATTAACATCCAGTGCTACCACTTCAGAACTATGGAAGGAGGAGGAGGAAACAACTGGGACAAACGATATATTCACTATAACCAAAACGCGGAGCAATGACGAAGGAGCCACTGGATTGCCCACTGAAGAATTGGACACTTCTGAGAAATCGAGAACAAAATTTAGACAAGGCTTCTTAGATAGATTACTAGGAAAATACGTACAACCAGGAGAAACAAGCAAGTCGGAAGAGATTACAGATAAAACAACTTCAACTAGTGAACTACAAGAAACTGAAGTTAATGCTTCAGAGTCTTCATCAACATCACGAGGTTTGTACAATATCTTTCTTCAACAACCTGGTAAGGATCACACTGTGATTAAATCTGGAGTTTCAAATACAGTGCCATGTATTATTTTATTGGAATCAATGATCATGATGATATTGCTACTATAGTAACGTGTTTGTAGTTTTTTCTTGTTTCGTTTATTTGTATATATAAATTGTATATGAATAAAAAGTATAGTGATGAAAGTCGTGTCGGACTTTACAATTATCAGGAGTGGTCCGAAGGGGGAAAAAAAAAGATTGCACATCTGGTGACTGTATAGATGATGGATTATTTTTTTCCTCACTTTGCTATTATAAAAACCCCCGAAGAGAATTCCTAAATACATCATTATTTTAGATACACGCATAGAGTTTACTAACAATGACCGGTTCAGATGATATTAGTAGGATAAGTTATATATCCTTAGTAACTAACGACTTGAACAAATTCAATCACACTTTTCAATTTTATACCCAATTCGGATTCAGATTAACCAAGAATTTTACCAGAGTTTCAGACAATGGGGCTGGATCCGGTGCAAATCATCCACAATTACAATTAGGGGTATCTAAGGATTCCCTTAGAGAAGTATGGTTGGAAACATACCCCTTACAACAAGTTGATGAAAATGGAAATCTCCGTCCATGGCAAGAAATGGAAGTTTATGATGGTGATAAATCTGAAAAATTAAATGAATCTACTGTTCTTAAGATTAGATTATCGAATGAAATTCCTTATACCATTCCACAAAAACAGTTTGTATTTTTCAGTACTGAAATGAAACAAATTGAACATATTCTTCACAAAGGTAAAGTCAAATATGGTAAAGTTTCTGAAAGTATTATTTTAACTGAAGACCCATTAAAGAATATTGTTAGTTTTTCAACTACTGAGAATGAGTTATGCAATACCAAGTTTGAATCGGCCCAGGATTATGTTCAAACAAGATGCGAAGATATTTTAAATAAAAGAAAGGATAAAGTGAAAACAGAAATTACCATTGATGAAGAATTCGGAAGCAAACAAACAAAGAAAAAGAAGATTGGAGTCATGACTTCGGGTGGTGATGCTCCAGGTATGAATCCAGCCGTTCGTGCCGTTGTTAGAGCGGGTATTTATTATGGCTGTGATGTTTATGCAGTTTATGAAGGTTATGAAGGTTTAGTTAAAGGTGGTGATCTTTTAAAAAAAATGGAATGGGCTGATGTTCGTTCTTATATGTCTCTTGGTGGTACTGCCATTGGTACTGCTAGATGTAAAGAATTTAGAGAACGTAAAGGTAGATTAGATGGTGCTTATAACATGATTACCAATGGTATTGATGCATTAGTTGTTTGTGGTGGTGACGGCTCATTAACAGGTGCTGATTTATTTAGAAACGAATGGCCATCACTAATTAAAGAATTGGTAGCTACTGGTAGATTAACTGAAGAACAAGTTGCCCCTCATAAACATCTTAATATTGTCGGTTTGGTTGGTTCCATTGATAATGATATGTCCGGGACAGATGTTACAATTGGTGCTTTTTCTTCTTTAGAAAGAATCACCGAAATGGTTGACTATATTGGTGCTACTGCAGCTTCTCACTCTCGTGCTTTTGTTGTTGAAGTAATGGGTAGACATTGTGGATGGTTAGCATTGATGGCGGGTATTGCCACTAGTGCTGATGCTATTTTTATTCCCGAAAGACCACCTAAAGCCGGGAAATGGAAAGAAGAATTGAAACAAGTTTGTTCAAGACATAGACAATATGGTAGAAGAAAAACTACTGTCATTGTCGCTGAAGGTGCAATTGATGATGAATTAAATCCAATCACATCAGAAGAAGTCAAGCAAGTTTTAGTTGATTTAGGATTGGATACTAGAAACACTATTTTGGGACATGTTCAAAGAGGTGGTACCGCTGTTGCATATGATAGAAGATTAGCCACTTTACAAGGTGTTGAAGCTGTCAAGGCTATTTTGGAAATGACTCCAGAAACACCATCACCAATGATTGGTATATTGAAACACAAAATTATGAGAACTCCATTAGTTGATGCTGTTAAACAAACTAAAGAAGTTGCTGAATCTATTGCTAATAAAGATTTTGACAAAGCTATGAGTTTAAGAGACAATAGTTTTTATGACGCTTATAGATATTTCCGTGATATATCAGTTTATGATGATGGTAGTAAGGGATTACCCAAGGACAAAAGATTGAATGTTGCTATTGTTCATGTTGGTGCTGCATCATCTGGATTGAATGCTGCTACTCGTGCAGTTGCTTTGTACAGTATTTCACGTGGTCACAATCTTTTTGCCGTTCATGACGGTTTTGCAGGTTTAGTTAAAGGTAAATTGAAAAAATTAGAATGGTTAGATGTTGAAGGTTGGCACAATCGTGGAGGTTCAGAAATAGGTACCAATAGAACTTTACCATCACAAGATATTGGTAAAGTTGCATATTATTTACAAAAATTCAATATTCAAGGTTTATTAATTGTTGGTGGATTTGAAGCATTTACATCATTATATGAATTATATGAACAAAAGAAAAATTACCCAATTTTTGAAATTCCAATGGTTGTTGTTCCAGCTACTGTTTCTAATAATGTTCCAGGTTCCGAATACTCTCTTGGTTCTGATACATGTTTAAATCAATTAGTTACTTATTGTGACGCTGTTCAACAATCGGCATCATCAACTAGAAGAAGAGTATTTGTTGTTGAAGTTCAAGGTGGCCATTCTGGATATGTTGCATCATATTGTGGATTAATAACTGGTGCATTAGCAACATACACACCAGAATCCAGGATTAACTTGAGAGAATTACAAGAAGATATTGTATTGTTGCAAAGAGTATTTGCTACTGATCGTGGAGAAGATCATAATGGAACTTTAATTATTAGAAATGAACAAGCAAGTTCTGTTTATTCTACTGAGTTAATTGCTGATATTCTTAAAGAAAACGCCAACAAACGATTCGAAACAAGAACAGCTATTCCTGGCCACGTTCAACAAGGGTTTACCCCGAGTGCAAATGACAGAGTCATGGCTGTTAGATTTTCATTAAAAGCAATGGAATTTATTGAAGAATGGAATGATTGTTATGAAAAGAAACAACGCCGTATTTCAGAAGAAGATCTTGGAGTTAATCCACAGGTTGTTATTGGTATCGCTGAAGATTTTGTCAAGTTTACATGTATTCAGCATTTATATGACACTGAAGCAGTTGTTGCGTTAAGAAAGGGGAAGACCATACATTGGACTGATTTGATTGAAGTTGGAAATTTATTGAATGGAAAACTGTTATTACAACAAAAAGAAAGATTTTAGGTTTTGAATTAGTAAAATGCCTCGGAAATTTAGGGATAAGTAAATACTATTTAATTCATACACAAAAAACAAAAAAGAAAAAAAAAAAAAAATAAAGAAGCATGTTGTAACAAAATCAATACAAGTCATATATTTTTTCACGATCTAGACCTCTTTCATCATCCATAGTGGCAATTTTTCATATTTTTTTTTTTTTTTTTTTTTTTTTTTTTTTTTTTGTTTTTGTTTTTGTTTTTGTTTTTGTTTTTGCAGTTTGGCACACACACGACTCAGTGGTATTGAAGTTCTGGTAGTACGTTTAATAGTGTGTAGAAAAGTAGCAATTTTTGCTGGATAAACAAAGGCGAGCTATCTGGACTTCAAGAATTGTTAATGTATAGGTTATAAAAACAATACATACATGACACACAGCACAGAAGCAAAGAAGTTTTTCTTTGTTTTTTTTTTTTTTTTTTTTTTTTTTTTTTTTTTTTTTTTTTTTTTTTTTTTTTTTTTTTTTTTTTTTTTTTTTTTCTTTTCTCGCAACGCCTGAACCCCCAAAAAGAAGAAGGCTTAGGATTTTGTGAATCATTATTAATTCCTTGAGTCGCTTGGATGCAAGTTTCGCTTGAAATAAGGAAAGAAGAGTTATGTCGTTACGTTTTTGTGGCAACATGTGAAAACCCAGTCGTGTATTTCATGGTACCAACAACGGGCCGACATTATTTCTTTTGTCTGCCATTATGAGCCCCTTGATAAAAAATTAGGTTCAGCAAATGCCTATTGTTGTTTTTAGGGCCACACAGATCATTCCAAACCAATTTTTGAAACATGATTTGTTGGGTTGGGGAAAGACAATCACTTGCATAGCAAGGAGAGTCGAAATACTTTGATTCCCCTTTCACGTGGAGAAAATAATAAAACTCAACAAAATGTATGAGATTTTGCGTCGATCTCTGTTTCTGTTTTAACCTATCAATTCAAACAACGTAACTAATAACACAACCTTTTATTAGACAGCATAATAATTAGAATTTTCGAGTGATTTGTACAAATTAGAAGCAAAATTCTCTTTTACTGTGCTTGAATGGACTTCGTGTGAAAAAAATAATTGGGCTCCACATTACATTTTAATAGATATGCAGTTTAAGTAATTGCACTTGCACAGTCAGAAGTAGGAAAACCTATTATTTTTGTTTTTACATTTTGAATGATTATTAAGGTTTTATAATTATTTTTCATGGCAAAACATATATCCTAGCCGTGGATATGTGAGTTGATAAGAACAGTGAAAAAAAAAAATGGTTCGAGTAAGTAAAGATTCAACCAGTTTAGGAATACCTCGTACTTTTAAGTTATTGATTTATTACTAATAGTTTTTATTTGGGTCTATTTTTAATACTTTTTGTTTATTTTTTTTTTTTTTTAAAGTTTGCAATTTTTTTTGTTTAAACTTGAAAGATTACTTAATTAATAGTTATTTAATCAATACAGACAGCAGGTGATGATTCTTTGGAAATAAAGTTGAAACTAATAACAAACTTCAAAATAATGATAATAATAATAATAATAAAAAGTTAAATTCAATCAACCAATAAGGTTAATCATCTTTGCTTCACCGCATAAGTTAATGATTTACACGACTATCGAAAACCAAAAAGCAGGAACTAAAAAATTAATAATATTTGATCTTTTAATTTTTTTTTACAACTTAGATATATTTCTAACATATGGTAATTATTTATGGGCTTCTGTTTTTGTAATAAACCAGTTGCATTCGACTTATGTTGCGCACCCCCTCTCGCTGTAAACCAAACGTTTAAACAAAAGATAATAAATGTACACAAAGCAAAATTAAGTTTAATTCATGTCACCTCTTTTCTTGGACAGGAAATATCGTTATTACTAAAGCGATTAGTCACCTCAAACAAAAGAAAGCAACGGTGGCAATAGTAAAGCCTCATTAGAAGCCATCGCAAACTAAAAAAAAAAAAAAAAAGTCAAGCTGCAGAAACTCCGATTCAATTTTAAGATTACACGTAAATATTATCAAACAAAAATTTTGTGGTCTCCCCTTTTGTTATAATTTTTACTTTATGTTTATATTTATATTTTTGATTTTGATTTTGACTTTGACTTTGTACTTGGACACGTATCTGCAACAGTTGGGAGTATATACATGGTACATCTTGGTCTTATCAGTTGTCTCCATCAAATATCAAGCTAACAGTCAGTATTGCTCACATAAGCTCAGTGCTCAACAACTGTTTAACAGATGGCCGTAAAATCTAAATTAACTTTTAAAATATTATTATTACCATTTGGAGTAGTCATTTGATTCTAGTCAACGTTTGCTGGAATAAAAACTAAAGTTTTTTTTCTTCTTTTTTCTTTTTCCTTTTCTCTTTTCGGGGTTATAATTGACATAATAAGTTTATCACACCATAATATTTGCGTTTGGGGGAACCCGCTACTAAAACAAACAACAAAATGGAGAACACAAAAAGTTACTTTAAGTTACAGTTACTGTAAGTGTTCATGGAACAAAATTTAATGATGTTTAACTATAATAAGACCCCGCGTTAGAATATATGTAGAAAAAAATGTAATAGACTATTTTTGTTTCATAGGGAAATACAATAAAACAGAGGAAATAATAAAGGGGACAGATTTATAATAATAAAAGTAAAAATCGACTGATTGCTGGTGATATGTTACTGGTTAATTACCATTACCGAAACATTTCCCACGTCAAGGCTAGACCTATAATAAATAATGACTGTAGAGCTTAGTACTAAACAATATGCATAACTCGTAAAGATGAAGGGATACCTAGTAGAGAAGTAGCAGCTTTAAATAGTCGATACAGTGAAAATAAAGTTTTAAGTTTAGTGCTAAATTTTTTTTTTATTTTAATAATTTTTTCGTTTAGATGACACTAAGAATGGCTATTATATTTTGAATTTTGATATATTTTAATTACTAATATAAATGGCATATCAATATTGTTAATTGTGTTTGTTAAAACAAATTCTTTTTTTAATACATATATCTATTTCGTCTACTATAACAAACGAATAGATATATACATACTGTATATATGTATATGTATGCATGTGCATGCATATACATGTGTATGTATGTATGTATATAACGGCGGTTACACAAAACTCAAAAAATTCTGGAACCTAATTACAAAAGCAATAAAAACCGTTGTAGTGTTTTATACAATAGAATTTTTGTACTTTGCATATTTTTAGTTTATTTTGTGCTTAAAGCATTTGGTTATAAACAACCTACGACATTTTAGAAATAACACTGTCTGCATCCCCCCTCCATCTTACATCCTGACGTAATATGTTTATATATATATATATATATATATATATTCAATTCTCGGATAACGAGTGTAAAGCGCTTAAGCTAGTTGTGTTTTTTAAAAAGAAACAAAATAAATGTAAGACAATGACCTCAGTGATAAATATAGGGGCAACTTCAATTGTCCGAGGTATAAAATAGAAAATAAAAGAAAATAAAAGAAAATAAAAGAAAAGAAAAGAAAAGAAAAGAAAAGAAAAGAAAAAAAAAATAAAATTTAGGATCTATTGGAAGAAGAAAACTCTTGTTCTTCTTCTTGTTCTTCTTCTTGTTCTTCTTCTTGTTCTTCTTTTTCTTACTAATATAAATAAAAGGGAAATAAGACAATATACATATTTCTATTAGTTCGGTTGTGTGTATTATAAATTTATATTACTGTTCAATTGTTTAGTTTTTGTGGTTTTGTAACTTTGTCTGTGATTTTTGGTTTTATTTTAGTTTAGTTTATTTTATTTTATTTTAATTTATTTTTTTTTGAGACAAAAAATGTGTTGTCTATAAATTTAATAATCATATACATAAATTAATATACTGCTATACAAATATATATATATCGTTGTATATATAAATATAAATATATAGATATGCATATAACCGATATTCTTATTCTTAATTTTTTTTATTTTTGTTTTTGTTTTTTCTTACTTTTTCTTACTTTTTCTTTTTCATTCCTCTAATTCAAATGGCTAAGTAACCATATTTATCACTACAACACCGATCACCTAGATAACACAACTTCACATTTTAAATTTTTTTTTTTTTGTTTTTTTACAACCGAAATTATTTGGTCCCCACAACTCCAACTAAACTAATAAATTTTAAGACCAAATCAGATTGAAGAAACCATACAATCAAATCACTATTACAATTCAAAATTAGATTTACGGATTTATCTAGTCTGTTCAAGGTTTCCTCGTATTTATCAAGAATAATCGCAATACAAGTATTTATAGTTTAACAATAAAGCTTTTTACTACCCAAAAATACAACTTTTTGAACTTTCAAACATTCTGGGAATAAATTAAACTGTATTAATTTTTAACTCAAACGAATAAAAGTTTACAACACTTTATACAAAGGAAAAGAAAGAAAGAAAGAAAGAAAAAAAAAAAAAGAAAATCTATAAAAGCAACCTCAATTATCGGGTTTTTGTTTTTGCTATTTTTAAGAATCAAAAAAAAACTATAATAGACTCTTCCATTTTATTTCTTTAAGGAAAAGTCAACCTTTTGGTTTGTTATATTTTCTTTCATAGAATATTCTCAACTGGGCCCGCCCCCCTTTTTTTTTTGGCACAAAAGTTTTTGTTATTTTTCAGTAAACTTTTAATTGTTCCAAATTATTTTAACAAATTCAAGGTTTGATTATATATGTGAAAAAAAAATTATTGAATTTTCAATATATATTACAAGAAATTTATTTCACAACCCTTTTTTATTCAATCACGGTAAAAATTGTACTTTAAGTAATTAAAGGGAAAGAAACTTTGTTATTACTAAACCACATATACCCAAACATATAAATAAAAGTGGTTCAGACTTACATCAATTGCCCAACTTACAGGGCCAATTTATTTTTCTCCCCCAAAAGAAACATACATATTTAATCATGACTAAAAAGAATGCAGGGGATCCTCGCCTAAAGAAAAATGCATTTGTTCATAAACTATATACCATGCTTAATGATCCTAACTTATCACATTTGATTTGGTGGACAAATAATAATACTGAAGAGAATACTTTTGCATTATATCCTGGAAAAGAATTTGCAAATTGTTTAACTAAATATTTCAAACATGGAAATGTTGCAAGTTTTGTTCGACAATTACATATGTATGGATTTCATAAAGTCAGTGATCCTGCATCATCTTTATTATCCTCCTCCTCGTCTTTATCATCATCATCATCATCAAATCATACTGCAAATAAAGATACATCACCTCCAATTTGGGAATTTAAACATCTGAGTGGAAAATTCAAAAGAGGTGATGAAAAATCTTTAGTTCTTATTAAAAGAAGATCAAGTTCAAATAGTAATTCACGAAATAATAGTTATAATGATGCTTTGCACACTCATTACCAAGAGCAACCAATTTTATATCCGGAATACCCATTAATGCCCAGTTATGATCAGCAACATATGCAACCCCAACCATTCATGTATTATAGTCAATCCCCTATGACACCTCAACATTTTCACTATCAACCACAACAACCACAACAACCACAACAACCACCACAACAACAACCACAACAACCACCACAACAACCACCACAACAACCACCACCACCACAACCACCACAACAACCACAAATTCTCCCACAACAGCAAATTGCACTACAACTTATGCAGTCAATACCATATCAACAAAAACTAGAGACACCGTACGTTTATGGACAACAACCAAGTTATCCTTATATACCCGAGCAACTTCAATATCCAGAAAAACAACAATAT
Source organism: Candida buenavistaensis (assembly GCA_030582575.1). Taxonomy (NCBI): domain Eukaryota; kingdom Fungi; phylum Ascomycota; class Pichiomycetes; order Serinales; family Debaryomycetaceae; genus Candida; species Candida buenavistaensis. The sequence continues at coordinate 1,778 of JAKTXM010000038.1, read as the reverse complement.
ATACAACCAATAATTTCACAACCACCGGAGGCAACAAAACTGGATACAAAATCACCATCTCAAAACTCAAATTTACAATTTAGAAAGATATGGGATGATAATGGTCCATCTTCAAGGCAAAGAAATCCATCGTTATTATATGATCCACTTGCACCTATTCCCCCTCCACCTGGCCTTCCATCTTCTTCGTTTGCAACGAATCCCAATAAATTACCACTGAATAACTCACCAATACAAAGAGTTGACTCTGGAGCGAAAGAATCAATAATGTCACCTAGAGATTCTATTGAGTCAAGACAACCCATCAACTTGCCACCACCATCTTCCCTTGACCGCTCAACATCATTAAATGTTACACCTACAAACTTCGTTATTTTGCCAGACTCGTTAAGAAGATGCACAACTCCGGTATTACCTTCACTTGGACTGTTATCTACGGCAAACAGTATTCCAAGAAGTTCATCGCTTTTATCACAGACATCGGACTCACCTGCAGTTCCATTGTCAAAGAAACCTTCATTTTTTTCCAATTCCCTACAAGAAAGATTAAGACCTTCAGTATTAGAACTACATCAAACAAGTACCATGCATAGATTATCAAGTACAAATCAAAGGAATTCATCCTTAGCAACTTCAACAAGTAAACTTGGATCAGTTGGGTCTCAAACATCTTCAATATTTTCATCAAACAAATCATCGTTATCTTCAATCAGTACAACTTATGGTACAAATACAAATTATAAAAGTGCGACACTTCCACTGGATGGTCCAGATGGTTACAGAACTTGGACACCACTTGGTGGGCAATCCTCACATCCAAGAAGCCCCATACGTCGGTCAATGACTACATCCCCATTTTCAAAAATAGATAACAGAGGTAATAAAAAAGTTTCCGTTACATCTCTATTATTGAATAATGATTTGGATGCGAAAGAAACAATGTCAGTTATTTCAGAAGAGAAGAATTCACGTTCTAATAGTGAAGAAGATATTAAAAATAGCAAGTAGATTAACGATATATATAGAGAGTGTAGAGAATAGATTACAAACATTATTTAATTGTTAATATTTAAGAAGCCACGCCTGTAAACGGGGGGTGGAATGTTTTTTTTTTTTTTTTTTTTTTTTTTTTTTTTTTTTTTTTTTTTTTTTTTTTTTTTTTTTTTTTTTTTTTTTTTTTTTTGGGTTTAATTTTTAAACTTTGCTCTTTGTGCTTATGGGAGCAGCTTAACTTAACTTGAAGAAATATTATTTATGCGCAATTACCTTTTTTTTTTATTGCTACTTCTTAGATTGTCGACGACGTTACAATGTATGGCACCGCCTACTTTTCAATGCCGCTTTTTGTATTTGAAAAATTCATTTTTGTAGATGGAAGTATTTTTACTTACAGTGGGGTGCGACTGGAAAGGATGTGGTGGCGTATCCAAACACTCAACAGATAAATTCTAATAGGTGTTTTTTGTATACTATATCGTTGCTTTCTTAAATGAGACAACAACATTATGGAAAAGTTTAAACTTTTCTAGAACTTCTTATAATTATCAATTCCGTCTTTGTATTACCTATACACAAACATATATAAAAACAAAAAAGTACACATGGAAGAATCAAGCAATATTTTTACCACTCACCACACGGTATTAGTGCCGCTTACATATCTGAATTAAAATGGCCGTTTATTCTTGTTCTTTTTACCTATTTTACTTTCAAGTAATAAACTAGAACCTTTCTTTACGGATCTAGACCGCACCGCAAGAGTATCTTCGTCATCTTCA
>JAKTXM010000037.1:0-69432 GCA_030582575.1 Candida buenavistaensis | reverse complement strand
ATTTTGTTGAAAAAAAAACAAAAAAGAAAGTAGTCGTGTGGAAACGAAGAATTTTTTAAAGTTCCACAACACAAGAGTTTGGAGAGAGACTTGAAGGATTATAATAAAGTTTGGGAATTTGAAATACATGATTATTGGGGAACTGATATACAGATATTTTTATTAAATTCACTTTGCCCACTATTGATATTATTGATCATACAGATTTAAATTTACAAAATGTTGTTAAGAAAGAAAAGTTTGATGATATAGAGGTTTGCAACCACAAAAATTTGAATCGGCCAAGAATAGTCCAACTGTTGTCGACAAACGCTATTTTTGCATTAAATAGATACTCCCGCGGACGCTTTAGAAACCTTAGATAAAACTGAAATCTTTTGGTATGCTTTAGCGAAGGACTCGACCCATCCTTACTTTAATGTGTTAAAAGTTGAAGGCTGAACTTGGGATATAACACGAATATGGCCACTTCAGTGAAAGCACTAAATTAGAGAACTCTCGTACTTTATAGATTTCGTTTTCATTTTGAATTTTTTGGCAAATGAAAAAAGTGTCAATTCATTATCCAATTTGATAAAGTTTCAATACGGGGAGCAGGGATGGTGAGTATGAGTTTAATGGGATTTCTCAATCTTGATGAACTTCAATTTTCGAAAAGCTTAAAAGAGTAGAGATTGGGCACGTTTTCTAGAATTGAGAAGTGGGATCCACCAAAGAATGTGAAAATAATAAATTCAGGGAGTGTTAGTTTTTGTAAAATTACTACATAGATTCGTTAATGTCTGCCTGTTCAAAAGAATTGAATTTGCCATTGACGTATTTAAAAAACATATGTAAGGTGACATTTCTCGAGGGATTAAAAAGTGTTATTTTATTCTTTACGATACTCTGAGGAAAAAATTTATCTTATAATTTTTAAATTTTAATTTGTTTAAATGCTAATCTTTACCATCACCTACTTCTCTTTTAGATCTTCTATATTATTAGAGCTAACCACAGTAGGAAGTTTGATGCTAGGTTCAATTCTACTTCTGCAACAAGACTGCCATACCACTTCGATAACTCTTCAATCAAGAAAGAACTATACTCGAGTGATGAAAAAAATAACAGTTTTAGGTTTAAGGTTTTTTAGAAACTTTTTGATCTTTATTATTATTATTATTATTATTATTATTATTATTTTTTTTTTTCATAGAATCTACGAGATACTCTCAGCTGTTCTTTTTCTTTATTTTATTTTTCTTTATTTTTTTTTATTTTTTTTTTTTGAGGACTATAATTACAAACACACAAATAACCCACTATACTTCTCAAAAACTCCTTTATAACAGACAATTGCATTCCCACTTGAACTGTATCAACCGAATTTACCAAATCCTTTAAAAGCAATGTTTCAACAATTAATCTGGAGACTACGATTATTTCGTCGTCGCCATAAATATATAATTCTAAACGCCTTATTACTACTGACGGTTATTATATATATATTGTTCCTGTTACTGAATCATGTCCCTGATGATAATTCCGCAGTAATCAACGAAAAGGGATCCTACCAGAATTCTTTGTTTGATAACATATATATGTATTTATTCCAAAGCACAACAAAGCCATTTGAAGAGAAGAAGGAAGATAATATAAAGACAGAACCTGTTGTGAATTTACCAGGAAAAGACGAAGTTGAAGAAGAATCTAAAAAAAAAAACAAAGTTTCTGATACAACACAAGCAAATGAAAAGTATGAACTAAATTTGAAATTAATAAATCAACAACAAGAAAAATACAACAAATTACATCCATTTGAACAGAAAAGACTAGAAAATGGATACAAGTTTTTTGCTGATGTTTTTAAAATATTACATACTGCCAAACCAGAAGTACCTGAATTGAACAACTATCCTTCAAAGAATCGAATATATCACGCTCGTTACGATTCACTAACTGATGAAGACACTATATTTAGTGAGAAATATTTAGCGCAATTTTTACAATTAAACGATGAAGAACTTTCAGCGATGAAAAAGTCTCACAAACAAGTTGTTGACAACTTGCCTGAACATGCACCAGATGGACTATTTAAAAAAAATGGAATTGTTTATGTTGCTGGCGGAAGTTTTAATTGGCTAACATTATTATCTATAAAGTCATTGCGTGCAGTTGGGTGCAACTTACCCATAGAGGTATTTATCCCAAAGATTGAAGAATATGAATCGGATTTTTGTTTTAAAGTTCTTCCTGAATTGCAAGCAAGGTGTATTTATATGAAGAACCAATTAATGGACCCAACAAAGGATAATCTGAATAATTATGCAAACAAATTCAAGTTCAAGGGATATCAATACAAAGCGTTGGCAATCTTGTTATCTAGTTTTGAGAATGTCTTATTGTTGGATAGTGATAACATCCCTGTTAATTCACCAGAAAAGTTATTTGACACTGATCCTTTTAAAACCTTTGGATTGATTGTATGGCCAGATTATTGGAAACGTGCAACTTCTCCATATTTTTACAACATTGCTGGGATTGACGTGAGTGAAAAATATTTGGGAAATAAATACAATGAAGTCACTGGCGAATATACAGACGTTTCGAAAGAAATCATAGATTTGGATAAATCACCATTCCATCAACGTATAGGTAGTATACCTGATCCAACCAGCGAATCTGGACAATTGTTGATTTCCAAAAAAACACATTTGAAACCATTATTGTTAGCATTATATTATAATTTATATGGACCGACTCATTATTATCCATTGTTTTCACAAGGCTCGGATGGAGAAGGTGATAAGGAAACTTTTTTGGCTGCGACTGTTACATTGGGGAAACCTTATTATCAAGTATCCAAATTTTTGGTTTCATTGGGTCATTTTAAAGTAGAAGGCGGTGACTTTGTAGGTTGTGGAATGGGACAATTTGATCCGCAACAAGATTTTGAATTGATTAAATTACGAGAACAATATGAAAAAATTTCAGACAAAGATAAACAACAGCAATTCAAATCGACAAATAGTATTTTGGCGAATGGACCCGATTTATTATTTGTACATGCCAATTTCCCAAAATTGAATCCATGGACTTTAAAACAGGAGAAGAAAATATTTGATGCTAATGGCAATCGTGTGAGATTATATGGGCCGGGAATGATTAAAAGAGTTGGTTACGATTTCGAATGGTTTCAATGGGAAGGAATGAAGTATTTGTTATGTGTTCATGATGTTAAGTTGGATGCTTTTAAAGACGTTGAACAAATGGATTTATGCGACGAAATATTAGAACATTTACGATTTTTAAAAAGTACTCAATAGCTATTTATATCTAAAACATTTAAGAAATGGTTTGTGCAACTTAATTCGTTCCATGTGAAATCGTCATCTGGATTACAAGTACATTTATTTTCAACAAATATAGAAATATCCTGAGGACATTGTAAATACGGACGATGATAGTATCCAATACTATCAAACCATTTAATGTCTTTCCTTTTCAAAAATAGAGCCACCGCAATTGAATGAATCGGTGCATCGCCCCATCTCTCATAATAAAAACCACCTATATTATCCAAATACTGGAAAAACAGTTCATACTCTTGATTAAAAACATCAAGGTTCGCTATTTCAAAATTTGTCCAGAAATGACACAAATTATACCACCCAAAATCGTTCGTTAGCAATGGTAATAGCTCGGATTCAATATTCTTTTCTTGTATGTAACTCACAACATGATTCCATAATGTGGGTATCGTATCCGCATACTCAAACATTGATATAGCAAACCCGTATTTCTTATCATTCGTTACCATAGACTCAAAAACATCTTCTTTTATATCGCAATACAATTTGATTCCAGGCTCTATCCTCCAATAATATTGATACTGTATCACTAGTTTATGCTTGTAAAAAAAACCCGAATAGAATCGACACATGTGCCTATAACTTTCTGAGTTGCCGTATGGCACATTAGAATAATTCTCTCGTATCTCAGTCGCTAATGAGACATTTATATGGGGCGGATAGGACCAATGGGATTTTGGGATGAGTCCAAAATTGACTTTACCACCGGGGACAAATTGTGCAATCAAATACATAAACTCATAACTGAATGGAATATCATTAAGGAAGGTATAATCGTAATTATAATTCTTATTGAATCTATCATGTACGTTCTGTAAAGTTTCCAACACTTCAAATACGTCTTCATTTCGACATAACATCAACATGGTTGCATTTTGTCTATTGTGTACTTTGGATTTTTCAATACATATATTATTTTCTGTATTGTACTTGAGAAATGATCTGAGTTCATCATCAGTGGTGTATGTATAACATGTATTCGAACTAACTGTAGTCAAATAATTTAAAGAAAGTAGTTTGCTAGGTATGACAAATAGTAGCGCTGTAGTTATTATTGTAAATAATGGCCATAGCATATGAGTCTAGGCTCGATGGTTTGGAGCTGGAGGTGGACTATAATTTTGTTCTTTTTCTATTTTTTTTTTTCTTATTTTTTTTTTTGGCCATCAGATTTCCGTTGTGCTGTTCCCACTGTCCCCCACAACAAAACCTAATTGTTGCAAATATGTTGCAAAAATAAAGTTGTTACAGAGATTAAACTTTGGTGCTCTTAATTGTTCTTTAAAAGATTATGTTGAAATCTATCTTTTAGTCATGTTGAAAGCAATTACTGGAATTATGGTCATGCTTTATATGGAAGGTAAAGTTATTTCAACAAGAAGGTTTTTTTTTTTTCTTGTCCTCCACATCCGACTGCAAAACCGTACTGCTCTAACTTCTTCTTTTTGGGTTGAACTTGCAACAGTTGTTCCTGTTCTCTATTCAACTGACTCCTCGCTTGATGGTTATGAATGCTTTTGAATTTGTTAAGGTATTCTAAAGATCTACAGCTATATATTTTGAGGGCTTACAGTAACGTCAATAAGATTTAAGGTTACGTTAAAAAGTGGCAACACGAGGGGCGTGGGCCACAAATGATGTCGTGTATTTTTTTGTTTCTTTTCATTTCTTTTCTTTTTTTTTTTTTTTTTTCTGGTGTGTGTTTCCTTCGAGGGTGCATGTGTTGGTTTTTGGTTGCAATACCACGTTTTACAATTTTTCAGTAAAGCTGTATCTTGTAAAACACAAGCCACATATGTAAGATGCCCACATGTCTCCTCTTTTTTGGTTGTTTTGCATTTTTCCAATGCAGTGTTTTATATTTGCTTGGGGGGTACGTGGTTTCTAGTCATCAGTTTCTCGAATCCGAGATGGAATTGTATTTTATATAAACGTAATAATTCCCTCTGGTCTTATTTTTTTGGTATTTACAAAAAAAAAACTACTACTACTAACGGTTTTTGAAAGGTTTTTTGCAACTTTCATCTTCTTTCAAATACTTATTCCGTAATCAATCCCCAAAACATTTTTTAAAAAAAAAAATAGTTTTTGTGTGTCTGTCTTATAGTATTGGCTTTTGAATTATTATTTTTTTTTTTATTTTTTAATTTTTTTCTTCTTCTATTTTTGGTCAATTCTACACGAATCTCTAGATGGTGGTAGTGGTAGTCGATGTTCTTCGAAAAAAAAATTGTGATAAAGGTGTTGTTACCAATTCTGCTACTTTTCAAATGCAACCCTTCAAACATAAAGTAGGGGGTCATACACCTATATTTTCCATATCAAAGCAAGAAATATGCAAAGAACTAAACAATACAGAGAGAAACTTTTATAAAAAAATCTCCAATAGTCATCCATTATTTTATTACATGCCTAGATATAAAGGTAGTAATGGAGCACAAATTATCCTAGAAGATCTAACGTCACAGATGCAAATGCCGAGCATATTGGATTTGAAAATGGGAACAAGACAATATGGATGTCATGCATCTATTACCAAACAGGAATCACATCGAGCCAAGGCAAGAAACACAACGACGAGAAAATTAGGAGTAAGAATTTGTGGATTTCAAGTTGTTGATTATAAAAACAAACTTTTTTACAAAGATAAATATTTTGGAAGACGAATCACTGTTGGTAAACAATTTTGTAAAATTTTGGCAAAATTTTTATATAATGGTCATGACATTTATTCATTATTAAATCGCATCCCTCATTTGATAGATCAACTAAAAGAATTGTATACAATATTCAAAGGTTTACCTGGATATAGAATGTATGGAAGTCTGGTATTATTAATGTATGAAGGAGGAGAGAATAATCTGGAGCATCAAGTTAAAGTGAAAATAATCGATTTTGCCAATGCAGTGACACCAGATGAAGATCTAAAGAATGCTAATGTACCTCCACAACATCCAGATTTACCAGATATGGGATATTTACGAGGTTTGAATTCATTGATTGTTTATCTTACTTTAATTTTTAATATCATAGGAAGTAGTAAATTATCGGAATCAGAAGATATGGTACAATGGATTAAAGAGAATAAAAAACTCTTACAAGAACAATCATGTCCATGGCTAGACAAGTATGCAGAAATGGATGATTTCAAAGATGGGGGCATTAATGAAGATGTGATAGGAGACCCTTTTGATGTAGCATATCCAGATTATTCTCTGGAAGATGATGAAGAACTCTCGGATTAAGAATTGTATATTAATGTAGAAATATATATTAGAGATTAATAAAAAGAGTTGTGGTATATATATGGGTGTGTGTGTGTGTCTTCTGTTCTCTCGGTGCCGTGACGGAAGAGTGTAATTTGGTAGCAAATATAATAGCTCAGTTTTACAGATGAAGTTTTGTATATAAGATGCAAAATTAATTGTATGACATAATTAAAATTTGCGACTTGGTTTGTACACGTCATAATAGTAAAATTTTTTTTTTTTTTTTTTTTTCAAGTTTGGTACCGTTGAAGTGTCATTGACATGGGGCGAGGTTCTTAGGCCCTTCCCCACCAAAAATGTGGACTTCTTGTAAACAAAAAATTCCACATTTATTTTTCTTCCTTTTTTTTTCTTTTTTTTTTTTTTTTTTTTTTTTTTTTTTTTTTTTTTTTTTTTTTTTTTTTGATTTTTTATTTTCTTTTTTCTTTATTATTGTTCAATAAAAAAACTACAAACAATGCCTCGTCGTGTTAGTAATGCTCCTTCTATACCTGTTGTTGCCACTATTGATATAGGTACAACTTCAGCAAGAGCAATCATTTTCTCTCGAGAAGGTGAAGAAATTGCTAAACACCAAATCGAATATTCTACAACCGCTTCAGAAGGACCTGAAGGTTCATCAAATACTGATCAATTCAGAAGAAGATCTTCTTTATTAAGACATAATGATGCTATTTTCTCCGCAGAAGGTATTGCAATAACACTCAATGATAACGTGATGATTGAAAATAATAGATCATCCGTGGGTCCAACTTTAAGATTTCCTCAACCTGGTTGGTCTGAATGTATGCCTGTACATGTTTTGGCTAATGCTGTCCAATGTTTGGCTGCTTGTTTAATTACATTAAGAAAAGTCAATCTGGATCCAGAATTGAAAATCAAATATCGTGTTAAAGCTATTGGTATTGCTAATATGAGAGAAACTACTATTGTTTGGTCAAGAAAAACAGGTAAGCCTTTGAGTAATGGTATTACTTGGACCGATACAAGAACAGCTGAAATTGTTCAACATTTAGAAAAAATGGTTGACGATGATAGAAAAGCTGAACTCAAAGAAAAAACCGGATTACCATTATCTACTTATTTTTCAGCAGCTAAATTGAGATGGTTATTAGATAATGATGATGTAATTAGAGAGGAATATGAAAAGGGTGATGGAAATTTGATGTTTGGTACCGTTGATACTTGGTTGATTTATCATTTGACTAAAGAAAAAACATTTGTTTCAGATATCACCAATGCTTCTCGTACTTATTTTATGGATTTGGAAACTTTGGATTATGATGATGATTTGTTAGATTTCTGGGGTATCGATCCAACAAAAATTAGATTACCTAAAATTGTATCATCTTCTGAATTTTATGGTCAATTTGCTGCTCCAAATTTTTCTAATTTAGGATTCCACAATAGAATCACTCAAGAAGCTTATGATATTTTGAAATCTATAACTGGTGTTCCAATCTGTGGATGTCTCGGGGATCAATCTGCCTCTCTTGTTGGACAGTTGGCATTCAGTTCTGGCTCTGCTAAATGTACATATGGTACGGGTGCGTTCCTTTTATATAATACTGGTCCACATAAATTAATCAGTAAATCTGGTGCTTTAACAACTTTTGGTTATTGGTTCCCAACATTAGAGGGTTCTTATGGTAAGCCTCACTATGCAATGGAAGGTTCTATTGCTGTCGCTGGTTCAATTATTCAATGGTTAAGAGATAACTTGAAAATGATTGATAATGCCAGAGATATTGGTCCATTAGCTTCACAAGTTGAAGATTCTGGTGGTGTTGTGTTTATCCCAGCATTTTCTGGGTTATACGCTCCATATTGGGATCGTGGAGCTAGAGGTACGATATTTGGTATGACTCAATATACTTCTGCTGCACATATCGCTCACGCGGCTTTGGAAGGTGTTTGTTTCCAAGTTAGGGCTATTTTGAAAACAATGGCTTCTGATGCTGGAGGTGCAGAAGATTTCTTAGAAGATGCTTTGTCATGTCAAAATAGTGATAGATTATTATCTACTTTGGCAACTGATGGTGGTATGTCTAAAGCTGATGAAGTGTTACAAATCCAAGCTGATATATTAGGACCTTGTGTAACTGTTAAACGTGCACAAACAGCTGAATGTACTGCATTGGGTGCTGCTATTGCTGCTGGATTATCATTCAAAAATGAAGAAGAGCGTGTCTGGAAAGATTTGGATGATGTTGTAGAAAAAATCCAAGGTTCAAAGGGATCTGATGATTCAAATACATTCACTGCACAATTAGCTGATGATGAAAGAAGAAGAGTTTGGAAACGTTGGGCTAGAGCTGTGGAAAGAGCTCAAGGTTGGTTAGATGACGATTAAGTTTTTTACGTTTATACCTTATAGAACTACGAATATTTATTAGATTGAAAGAATAAAAAAGAAAATAGTTTTCATTTTAAGCCATTCAAAATGTAGAATCACAATCGTCTATATCGACTTCAAATGACCTTTCATAAATCACACCTTCTAAATTTTCCACATTGAATGAACTATCTGCTATTTCTTCCTCTTTCTTTTCGAATATTTTAAAACTACTATTGAAAAACTTACTTGTTTGTTTTGCTAATACATCAAACTTTTCATTTCCGGATTTTATAATAGTTTGAAGCTCATCGTTGTGATTATTAAGTATAATAGAAGCTTTCTTCTTCACGACATTACATTCATCAATAGCTTGGTTAACCATAAAGGAGGCTTGTTTCTTTAACGGTGATACATTCTCTTGTCCACCAAACAAGGTAGATGCTCTTCGTCTCACATTCATACACTCATCAATTGCTTGATTCATAATAAACGATGCTTGTTTCTTAATAGGTTTGGGGGGTGATTGTTTAATTCTTAATTGGTTCAACTCTTGTTCTGTTTGCAAATAAGCTTTTTTATATACATCTTGAGATCCATTAAGTATGGCTTGCTTACGTTTACTTTCTTCTAATTTACGTGATAATTCTGAAAGTTCCAATTTTTTAAGTTCGACTTGTTTCTCATATTCATGCAATTGTGCTTGCTTGGTGGAATATTTATCTAGTAATTCTCGCTGCTCAAACTGTAAATCTTCAATAGTGGGCTCTTTATTAGGGCTTGTTATTGGTGAGCTGATCACCAAACTTGGTTTAGTTGGGGTGGTTGTATTTGAGGGTGTGTTCTTATTTGGTGATAATGAAAACTTTACAATCCCGGTGGTTTCGTTCACTTTTCGTTTAGGAGGTACTTTATTTAATGTTATGGGTGCAAGTATACCTGATTTTGGGGGTGTTTGTGGAAACGGTGTTGCAAATTGGCGTTGCATTGTCGAAATGGCTGCTAGTCGTCTAAGGCAATGATCTATAATAATAAAAAAAAAAAAAAAAAAAAAAAGAAAGAAGAAAATGAATGACACCAGGAAATAAAAACCTCTCTTAAAAGATCTACTACATACCCCCAGTTAGATTAAATTCCTAGATGCGAATTTTTATTTTTTTTGAACTGGATAATGAAATTTCTATTCTTGGTGAAAATCAAAATATAAGATTTTTGCAACATTCGTAAATACTCAACAATATTTTTCAGTATATCACGTGCACTTATTAAAAGTACACGAACCTTCAAATGATTTTCACTGCGCACTATTAGAGGGCCTCTTGTTGCCCCCACCCCTCGCCCCATTCCACGACCCCCTGTCTTCCTCGACCGCTGACAAATAACACGCTCTAAATTCGTGTGAATGAGAGGCAAAAAAAAAAAAAAAAAAAGTACGCAACACAAAAGAAAGTGTGATTATAAAAATTTTCTGTTGATTTTGTTTCAATTGAAACTACGGTTATAACTTTTTCTCTTTTTTCTTTTTTTTTTATATCTTTTCTTTTCTTTCCTTTTCTTCCCCAATTGTCAATCCAAAGAATTATGAGTACTTTTGCCAAAATTAAATGTTTCTTAGCAACCATCGTGTTGTATTACTTCACTTACTTGTACAATTATAAATGTCCAACTTTGACTCCATTACAAGAAGGTGTTGAAGCTATCTTACATCCATTACACTCACAACACTCTGTATTATGTGATTATTTACACACTGGTGTTAACACTGTTGAACCATACGCCACCAAAGCTCATGCCTTCTTAGATGAACATGTCCATTCTCAACCATGGTTCAAAGAGTACAAAATTGAAGATAAGTTAACTTGTGCTAAATCTAAATTCTCCACTTATGTTTATCCATACATTCATCAATTGTATCAATATACTGATGTTGTCGAAGTTCACGCTTATGATCATTTAAACGAACTTTTCGGTAAGGCTCAAGAAGCTTTGAAAAAAGATTAGAGTAAACTTCGTGAGTTGCTCTTCTATTTATTCCGTGTTGACAGTTTTATAGTTTGATTTATAACTTATGAATATATATATACAATACCTATTCTTACTGTCTCTGCAGGGTCCTCTTTATTTTTTTATTTTTTTTCAGTTGGGATTTGGAATGACACATGCGTCCTACGGGGCCACAGTCACCGTTTTCTTTCATTGTCTACAACGGATGCGGAACGCCGGTAATGGGTGTTGAAAATCAGCAAATCGCAATTGAATTTCCCGCAAAAGTACTCTTCCAGTACATTTGCCACATTATACCAATTAGTCTTAAGTAGACATATCCGTGTGTTTTCAATAATGTTCCAATACACGCCTATTTTTGTGTCTCGCTATCTGAAGTTTGAATTTTTTCTGTTTGATTTTTGTATAATATATATATTTTTTCCCATCATGACTCCTGCTAATTTCAAAGTATGGGAATTCCTGAACTATGGGACTTATTGAAACCTGCCTTTGGCAAACGAGTATCCCTTGATGAACTAGTTGACCAATTCATAAAATCAAGAAAACGACCGCCTCGTGTAGCCATTGATGCATACCTGTTCATGTTTCAAGCCGATCACAGTAGTATCCTGGTTGAAGTTGATGAACGCGATGGGATTCTTTTACAAAACGTAATGGCAAAGATACTTGCACTTATTGCATTGAACGTATCTGTTGTTGTTGTCTTTGATGGGATATTGAAACCGGAGAAGTTAAAGAGTAAAGAAAATAATGGGTTGACTTATGAAAAAGAATTAGAAAGATTGGAAAAGACTGTAGATTATTCTGAACAAAACCCATTTGTTAAACAATTACAGATTGAATTTAAAAGAAACAAAATAGAGTACTGTCAAGCTGCAGGTGAAGGCGAGGCTCAATGTGCCTATTTACAAAAACTTGGGATTGTGGATTACGTTATTTCTCAAGATGTAGATACATTAGTATTTGGAGCAACTAAAATATTAAGAAATTTCAGCAGATTTATCGAAGACATTGCACATTCACCAGCAAAAAATGTTACTGTGAGACAAACTTATTATGTGACACCTGTGGAAATGGACCATGTTGAAAAGGAAACTGGACTCACGGTATCAAGATTAATTTTTTTGGCATCTCTTCGAGGTGGTGATTATTCATCGGGGGCTAAGAAAATGGGGATAATTAATGCAAAAAATCTAGCCCTATGTGGCACTGATCGAGCATTGTATTACACACGAACCATAAGTAAAGTTGAAATGAAAGAGAAGAAGCGAAAACCACAAAAATCATTGGGACCACCTCCTGATTTTGCGTCGAATTTGATAAATTGTGTACTGCGTGATACCCAAACAAAGATATATCCATGGAAACTGCGATTGGATCCCAATACTAGAAGAATTCGATTCATCTCACTATTGAAAAAATTGAATTTTCATTTAAAGCAACAAAATAGAGACATATTTGGTCGTAAAGTGACATTTGATGAGGATTTTATTTTTGATGATTATTATACAATGTTGTATATGTTTCCATTGGTGTCTGATTTAATTCCAATTTTTACTCCTAATACTTTAGGGTATGGCGAATTAGAAACTGATTTCACAATAAATGCTACTGGGAAAGTGAAGAGAGTAAGTGAAGTAAATTGCCAAAACTATGTTCAAACTGATGGAATAATCAATGAATGCCCACAACGTAGAACTTCGTTTTATATTCCAGATCAATACAATTGGTCAATCAAACATATCATATGTAAATTGATAACTCATGATACTGACATTGTTAAAATTGCAAATTATAAAAAGGAAAAAGGTTTAGATAAAGTCATGCTTAGGTATGATATAGCAGCAGTTTGCAACAAGTTGCCAGAATCGATAGAATCAAAACGAATAAAGGAACTGCAATCACCAACACAGAATTATATTTGGGTTCCACAATCACTAGTAGAACTCTACAAACCAGAATTAATAGATAAATACATTAAAGACACAAATGAAAGGAATTATATTAAAAAGCATAAAGTCTCACCTCAAAAGACTACTTTGGATTCACTCGGTTTATCGCCTACAAAACTGCCTGCAAAGACGGATTCACCTAGGAGACTATCTCCAAACAAGTCATCTAATCCGTCGCCTAAGAAGAAAAAGAAAGAGGAATTGCTACCAGGACAGAAAAAGTTGGACTTTTTCATGATAAAAAAAGCTCCAACATTGAAGAATATTCCTGATTTAGGGGTTGATTCTAAAGAAGATAACCCGTTTTTGGAACCTAAAGAGACATTTAAACCAGAAACTAAACCAATTTTGCGGTCAATTGAATCTGATTTTGAGTTTTCAGATATCGACATTGATGCCATATTTGTAGACTCAGAGGACGAAGTAGATGTATAGATCTAGATTTCAATTCACAGCACACAAAAAAATAAAAAAATAAAAAAATAAAAATAAAAAATACGAAATTAGCCACGGCCAATGAATGAACAAACGCCATTACTACATACACATGCCAAAACTCAACGGCTACTAACATCGGCTCACACATCCATGATTTCTATTGGCGGAATTATAGGAATGGGGTTGTATATAGGGATTCGAATGACACTTTTAAATGGACCCATAATTGCCCTTTCTTCATATGCATACATCAGTGTGATATGTTATTTTGTCATACAAGCAGTAGGGGAGATGTCATGCTATATGCCATTGAACGGATCGTTGTGTCAGTTTCAGTTTATATTTATTTCTAATCCTGTTGGTGTGATTAATAATTTCATTTACTGGATAAGTTGGTCAATTACACTTGCTTTGGAATTAAGTTTAATTTATAATATTTTAAAGTATTGGGACTGGAAATGGTTGGACTCTTTGGGTGAAGTGTGGGTGATTTTTATTATTTGGTTATTACTAACTGGATTTAATTTACTTCCGGTCAATAATTATGGAAACATTGAAATAGTGATTACAATTCTTAAAATATTGTTTATTGTTGGTTGGATCTTTGTTAGCTGTACTTTAATTGTATCCAAAGATATAGGATTCAAGTACTGGTCTAAAGATCTAATCTGGGGTATTGATTATATTCACGTGATTAACAATCCAATTGGTTCGAAAATTCTCAATATTTTGGGATCAATAATTTCTTCATGTTTTACCTTCCAATCAATAGAATCAGTTGCTATTTGCTCTGGTGAGATTGTGGATGTTCACAAGAATTTACCACGAGCTATTAGGTATGTAGTGCTGAGGATTGTTGTGTTTTATTTATTTACTTTGTTTTTGCTAACTTTGATGATTCCATGTGATGACTCACGACTCAATGGTGAAGTTGATAGCTTGTTCTCATCTCCATTTTTGATCGGATTGATAAACATGGGACTCGGTGCAAATTCTTTCTTGCTTAACGTGTTTAATTTTATAATATTAGTCTCCATGCTATCAGCAGCAAATTCAAATATCTATTTTGGATCAAGGTGTTTACTATCAATGGTTGAAGAAAATTATTTTCCTTCTATTTTTGGGGAAACTACAAGTAAAGGGGTTCCATGGTATGCCATCTTGTTAACTTCATCAATTGGATTAATTTCTTTGTTATCCAAATTTAAGACAATTGATGTGTTTTACAGATTATTAATTAATATATCTTCTACTTCTGGACTACTTATGTGGCTATTCATTCTGATTAGCTATCTACAATTTAGAAAGGCATTGGCGTTTCATTTTATCAAGTATGAAAGTTTGGCGTATACTGCTCAAAGTTGGTTTCCAATGGTTACTTTTAGCCATATTACAATAGTTAGTATAATTGTTATTATTATAGGAAATGGATTGGTAAACATTTGGGATTTCAATTGGGATTCGTTTGTGACTTGTTACTTGACTCTGATAATATTACTCATTGGAAGTATTTCATTAAGTGTTCTTTGGAAACAACCTGTTATCAAACCAGTTAAAGATATTGATATTTTTACCGATCAATCCTTGTATGCATTTAAATAAATACGCGTATAGACTATTCTAGTTTTAGTTGGCCAAATTGGTTGCAAAGTCGAGCAACCCAAAATAAAAGTAAAAATAAAAAACGTTGACCTGGTTACATCCAAACATACATACTTTACCAAACTTCATCAAACAAAAACAAAAACAAAAACACCAAAAAAAAAAAAAAAAAAAAAAAAAAAAAAAAAAAAAAAAAAAAAAAAAAAAAAAAAAAAAAAAAAAAATAAGTACATCCACATAACACGGGACTACCTATTCTATGGCGTACGGAATCAAATTTATAAGTATTTTAATAGGTGCATACCTATTTTATGCTTGGACTTTTTTATGTCCTTTAACTTCAAGCAGTTCCGAAACAAATGAGTTGACACCAATCAATTACCATTTTTGTTGTACAAGTAATAGTTACATCAAACCTTATTTCCAACCTATCTATAAATACCACATCAATCCAGTATTGGTTAATTTGGATGAAATTTTGTATATTAGGGAGAATTTGGACAAGTCTATCACCTTTGTGAAGAGTCTAGATGATGAGTATCAAGTTCGTCGTTTTGTTAATCACATAGGTGATTCGTTCGTCGATAGTACACAGCAAGCGATTAATTATTTTCAAGATAATGTGGCTCCTAAAATAAATAGATCTTTACAATTGGGTGTTTTGAAAATGAAAGTATATTATAAACTTTTCAAAATTAACTTGGAATATCATATATATCCACATGTGACGAAATTTAATCGATTAGCTACTCAAAGTTTGAGATCTATTGGATTTATAGACAAGTTTTTCAATTGGATAAATGAATTGTATTTGAAATTGTTAACTTCTGAGCATGCTTTGAAATTACAAGAAAAATCTAAATTTTTGCAAAGTGAAATTAAAAATTTGGTTAAGATAGATGATTTTAATCCCAAGGAATTTAAGCTGAACGTTGTACAGATTGTCAGGGATATGCTTGGTGAAAAGTCTGTTGAAGAAAAGTCACCAGAACCTAGTACACATTTTGAAGCAATTCCTACTGAAGATGCGCCTACTCAAAGCACTCCTGTTGATTCAGTTGAAACTGAAGCATTGGAAACTGAAGATATTCCTGTTGAAGAAACACCAGTTGAAGAAGTTTTCTTTGAGGAACCTGCTGAAGAGACTGTTGACGATGTTAGTGAAGAAACATCGGCTGGGTATCCAGCTCCAGAAGTTGAAGATTCGGCTCAAGACGACACTGAGAAATATTTTGAAGATCCAGTTCAAGAAATTCCAGATCTGGTGGAGCAAGAAATTCCAAATTTGGTAGAGGAAGGGTTACCCTTTGCAAAAGCGGATGAAATACATGAAGAACCAGAAACAATTGTAATCACTTCCACTATTGTAGTGACCAATACTGAAGATTTCAGTAAACCGGATTCTGTTTCCACTGAAGATCCTACATGGGGACCAATTTTACATGAAATTCATTACTGGGAAAACAAAGTAAACAAAACTATTGGATTGGCTTTGAACAATTTACAACTTGAAATGAAGCCAAAAATCGACACTATAGTGGAAGATATTAAGTTGGAAATTAGTGATATTTTGCAAAACTTACATCGTGTAAATTATGAACAATATAAAGATATGCATAATAAAATATCACAAATCAACAAGGATTTTGAAAAAATCAAATTTAGTAATGACACTTCAATTGAAAGTATAACACGTCAAGAAATAAGAGATGATATATCTGAATGTTCAGGAACATCGCAGAATGCTTCGGTCAGAATTCAAGAAATCTTGAATTATAATCACGAAAAGGTCCTTGTTGATTATTTTAAGGTCTTACAAGATACAATTGACATTTTGGAAACTTCTAGTGAATCGATAATAAGTGAATTTAAAAGTCAATTAAATTATTTTATATATCAATCTGAATTGAAAGAAGAAGATGATCTCAATTGGAAAATATGGAAGAAATTCCATCAAATCAAAGAATCATTATTTGAATTCAGAGATTTGATAATGAAAGAAGCAGAGAATTACAAATCAAATAATAAAAATAGTAAACCCTTGGTTGCTTTGGGACCGTGGGATAAATATTTGAAAGAGATTGAATTTCATTTAAATTTCTTGGTCCAAGATAATCTTGAATATTTGCAATTGATTAGAGCTAAAGCTAATGTTGCTTTCCAAATGAGAGAAGGGTTAGTTGATGAATTGGAGCAGTTGAAGCAAGTTGAAGATTCTATTGAAGTACCTATTTTACAAGATATTGAGGAGATAGACAAACCTTTGGCTGATAATTATGAACCGGAAACTGAGGATAAAGTTGTGGAAGACTCTGGACCAGCTCAAGATGATGAGACCATAGTGGTAGAAGAAGAAGAAGAAGAAGTGATCATAGAGGAAGACGAAGGTTATGAGGACGAAGTAGATGGTGATCATGATGATAATGACACGGTTATAGTTGTTGAGGAAGAAGTCACAATTGAAGAATTACATGATGACGACCATGTGGTTATAATTGAAGAAGATGTCAAGTTGGAAGATGACGACATTGTAACTGTTGAAGAGGAAGTACATGTAGAAGAAGAATTTGACGATTACGATACAGTAGTTGTTCTTGAGGAAGAAGTGACAATTGAAAAAGATCCCAAAGATGATAATAATGAATATGATGATGATACCATAATTGTTGTTGAAGAAGAAGTAACAATTGAAGAAGTAGAAGATAAATCTGAAAATGCTAGAACTGAAGATATTCCAAACATATGAGACATAAATCTATAGGTTGAAATGTGACGCTTGTAATTTATTTGTAGTACGTATATGTATAATACCACGATAAGGAGTCCTAAAAAGCAGAGGTTTTATGAACTAGGAGTATTTATTAAGTTTGATTGACGACACACAGAACGAAAGTTAAATTGGGGAGTTGATTAATTAAACTGATAAGAGGGACACCTGAATCAGCCTCGGGGAGTAATTAGCCTTTTTCCATTGGTCCAAGAAGAGTATAAAATTGTTAATCTAAATATAAATGAATTTAATTGGTCAATGATAAAAGATAAAGAGAAAGAGAAAAAAAGAAGAAAAAAAAAAAAAAAAGAAAGTATTGTAAAATAAAGTGGAGTAAAAAGGTGGAGCTTAAAACCAAAGAAACCAGGACAGCTGGTTCTTATGTGAGAAGTAAAGATTATCAAGTATGGTACAATTGAGCCCATTAAAAAGTAGGAATACACGAGGTCAAACTAATCTTGATTGTTTCAAGTAATTTGTCAATAAGCGCGCTTAATTCCTATCATTACCAAATCAACAAAATTAATTGGTTGAAAATATTATAGCAACAAAATCCGGGGAACCAAAGGAGACAAACAGATACTCGGAATAAAGGAAATGTGGTTATATAAAGTTTATTTTCTTTTTTTTTTTTTTTTTTTTTTTTTTTTTATTATTATTATTATTATTCCTGGTGTATATCGAAAAAATTCCATGCATCCTGTACATAAGTTGATTTTGAAATTCTAGATTCAGTGGACAAGCGGGAACCGCCTCACGAGATTTTATAGGAACACGCGATTCAAAAAGATTCTTTGAGTTTTACAGAATACGAGTGTGTTTGTTATTTATACCAACTTACGAAGTTCAACGAAAGTACATTTAATGAGATTTCTAGCAACACCAGTAGCCCAATAGCAATGGTATTTCTTTTTATGACATTGATAATAAAGCTTTTCTTTTTTTTTTTTTTCTTGACCTTATAATCACAAGACAATTCCCACCAATCTGGAGCAACTTTAACAGGAAACCTTTTGTGTGAGTATCACTCGCCTGATTATCCCGCAAACTGTCATACCGGACTAAGGGGGGGTACTGAATAGGCATCATAAGTTTGGCTGCAGAAAATTAGATCATCAATAGGTATTTACCTTTTTAAATCAGGATGAGTGATTAAAACTTACTCTTTGCAACATAGATGCAAGTTATATGCAGTAAATGTATCCTGGTTGTTTGATTGGCTGTGATAAAAATATTTATCTGTCTTAACAGGATTTATTATTTAATTTCTTTTTTTTTTTTTGGTTTTTCAGGAAGTCGTGTACTTTAGCATTACAAAGATTTCTATTTAATGATAAATCCTGATTCCTGTTTCTTATTTAAATAAACTAAATATTCCAAGTTGCAAATTTATTTTGAACTACCTTTCTTTCTTATCGTCCATTTTAATTATCGACTATCGTTTTATTAGTAGACTATCAAAAGTCAAACACATATATATACACACAACACATAATGTCAGTCCAAATTACTGAACAAACAGCTATCTTAGCTAAATACTTGGAATTACCTCAAAATGGTAAAATCTTGGCTGAATATGTCTGGATTGATGCTGAAGGTAACACTAGATCAAAGTGTAGAACTTTGGCTAAAAAACCATCTAGCGTTGATGATTTACCAGAATGGAATTATGATGGTTCATCAACTGGTCAAGCTCCAGGTCATGATTCTGATGTCTATTTAAGGCCAGTTGCATACTACCCTGACCCTTTTAGAAAAGGTGATAATATCATTGTTTTAAATGAATGTTGGAACAATGATGGTACTCCAAACAAATTCAATCATCGTCATGAATGTGCTAAATTGATGAAGGCTCATGATTCAGAAGAAGTCTGGTTTGGTTTAGAACAAGAATATACTTTATTTGATCAATACGATTATCCTTATGGTTGGCCAAGAGGTGGTTTCCCAGCTCCTCAAGGTCCATTCTACTGTGGTGTTGGTACTGGTAAAGTTTATGCTAGAGATGTCATTGAAGCTCATTACCGTGCATGTCTTTATTCTGGTATTAACATTTCTGGTATTAATGCTGAAGTTATGCCATCACAATGGGAATTTCAAGTTGGTCCTTGTGGAGGTATAGAAATGGGTGATCAATTATGGATTGCTCGTTATTTATTACAAAGAGTTGCCGAAGAATTTGGTGTCAAGATTTCATTCCATCCAAAACCTTTGAAAGGTGACTGGAATGGTGCTGGTTGTCATACTAATGTTTCTACTAAATCTATGAGAGTGCCTGGTGGTATGAAGGTGATTGAATCTGCTATGAGTAAATTGGCTAAAAGACACAAAGAACATATGTTATTGTATGGTTCTGATAATGATCAAAGATTAACTGGTCGTCATGAAACTGGTCATATGGATACTTTTTCATCTGGTGTTGCTAACAGAGGCGCATCTATTAGAATTCCAAGACAAGTTGCTAAAGAAGGATATGGTTACTTTGAAGATAGAAGACCAGCTTCTAACATTGATCCATACTTAGTAACTGGTATTATGGTGGAGACCATTTGTGGTTCTATTCCAGATGCTGATATGCATAAGGAATTCCTTAGAGAAGCTGGTGATGAGTAAATGTAAATAAGAGAAGTTTGTGTTGCATCAAAAAAAAAAAAAAGTAATTCAGTTCATGGTATTTTTTATTGTTTATTATTATTATTATTATTATTAATTATTTTAAGCTTCATTCATCAACAACAAAAACAATCATAAAAGTTAACATATACTATAAATTCATTATATATAGTGTGTATATTTATCTATAATTTGGTTTTTAATACAAAGTATAAACATCTATTAAAAATAAGTTGCAACTTTTGGTATCCTGAACATATAGCAGATGTTTCAGTTCTGTTGGGTCGCCGGAGGCGCATATCCTAACAAGAAAATATTCATTTATTTTAATTTTTTTTTTACAGTAATTTCCAAATTTGTAAATATTGTCATCTTGCGCGATTAAATAAAATGACTCACTGAAATGGCCTAACTCAATGACAGGATAATCAAACATTCAAACAATAGCATGAAACATACTCTATTCAGCCACGCGTAGACATTGAGAGCAAAAAATAAAATAAAATACAAAATAAAAAAAAAAAAAGAACAACATCTATATTGACTAATTTACTTTTCTGACTCTTGATTTGTTACAAGGTACAAAATTTAAATATCGCAAACCTTTGCAAAATCTGGATTTCGTTGGCACTTTTGATTGTGACACGCGGAAATCTAATTCCATAAATTTTCTTTTTTTTATTTTTTTTTTTTTTTAATTTTGCAGTAATTCACAAGTACGATGCCCTTGTCAATGTGAATTAAACATTAAATTGGATTTTGTTTATGCATTGTATGCGTGCTGGCCATTTTTGATTTAGGTGATGTTAGAATGTCAATCCTATTAAATCTAAGCCAATTGACATTTCCCGTATGGTATTCGTATAACAATTAACTTTACGTGTATGAGAGGTGTTTACGTTTTATTTTTAGTTCTTATGTTTTAGTAATACATAGTTTGTTTCTAAAGATAGCTGCAAAAACATTCGTGTAAACATTCTTTAATCCATTTGTAAAGCGATATTTGGTTTCCAGATTAAGTGTATTAAGGAAACTCAAGCTCAATCATTTTCATGAAACTCGATGTCGAATGATAAAACAGTGAGTAAATTCTAGCAACAATACGTGTATAAAATTTATACTTACATATTTTTGCTCAACTTTACAAAAAAATTAGAACAAAATATAATGTACAAAAAGCACACAACTATAAAACAATCAAATATAATAGACTAATCCCATCAATTCTAAAGCGTCAATAAACTACAAATTATGGCTAAGCGTAACTTTAAATGTTTTTGTTTAGGAGTAAAAATTTCCAAGGGCAGTAATTTTGAAGCATGGATCAAACACCACTTTTTCTGAATATATATATATATATATATATATATATATATATTAAAACATCAGAAATTTTATAGAATCACCTTTGATAACAACTCTAGAATGGTTACTGATTGACGTGATAGCAAAATACACGATTTCCAATGGTCCTATATTTGCTACCAGCTCATACATTCTACATACACTGAACCAATTCTTTAAAGCCTATTAAATGAATGATTTGGCTTAATTTACAAAAAATTAAATAACAAAGGGCGATCTATTTACTCTGGTTTGGTTACATTAAAGCTTGTTCAAAATGAGAAGTAATTCACTCGCTACTCGAACAACAATCAACCTTAAATTGCCTTATGATGCCTTTCGGAAGGTTACTAGAAACCATTAAAATATATTTATTTTAAAGCAGATTATTTGATCTTTCTAATATAATCATCAGTGGGACAATATTGTTTTAAAAATCTATTCAAAAATACACATCAAAATAAAGTGCAAAATTAATTTTTCAACCAGATGGTCATATGGCCAACTGGGAACCAAGTTGGATTTTGTTCTTTTCAGAGCAAAATCACCTGACTGAATGGCCGAGCGGTCAAGGCGGTAGGGTAAGGTGGGAACAAAGTTCCAAAGAACCTTTCCAACATAATCCTATTGTACGCAAGTACGCGCGAGTTCGAATCTCGTTTCAGTCATTATTTTTTTTTATTTTATTATTTTTTTGCAGCTCTTATTCTTATAATTTTTTTTTTTTTTGCATAAAAAAGTTTACTTAGTTTTTTGTAAAGTAGCAGTAAATATATCTATTTAATAAATCTAGTTCAACTAAATATCTACGGAAATTCACCAATTCTGGGACCTGCTGTATTTAATCAACCCACCATAACAGATTCGACTCTTTTGAACCACATCATTACCCCACCAACTAATTTCCTTAGCATGGTATTTAACAGCAAAGAATATAATGATGGAGGAAAATGCAACACCAGCAGTCAAACCAGTCAAAATAATGTAATTATATTTTTGCTACCATGCTTCGTATCATATTTTGGTATAGTACATGAATGTAAACGACGCATTAAATTTAGGGATATAATAGGATCAGTTGTAAGGAGCATAATTTAAAAACCCACCAATGATAATGGACGGTTCAAAATGTTTGACATACTTTCTTGGACCCCATTTTTTGATTTAAACACATAGGAAAGCTAATAAGAATCCAATCAAGAAACATCACTCTAATATAGGATATAAGTCACCAAACACTTTCTTTGCCCTAACTGTACCCCACAAAAAAAGTTCCACTACTTGAGCAAATGAATATTTGTTTTTTCAATGGATCACAGTGGTTTTTGATGCCTGTGATTTGGAAATTCAAAACACCCAATTGGATAAAAGATGCCAGAAATATGGAATGAATTTGGACACGGTAAACAGCTATTGGTGGAAGTTTAGTATAATGACTTACCTTGTTTCAAAACATTGATAAAATTTTGTGCTTGACCATCAATGTTATAACCTAATGCTTTAATCAATGCTAATGCTAAACCGTTCCCTGAAAGTGCATAACCAACAATCAATTCAACCAAAATATTTAAACCAAATAAAAACCCAGTTCTAGCATAAAGTCTAGTCAATGGAATTAAAAAAACGAAACTGATACCTAATGCAAAAAAAAAAAAAATAACCCCAAACTGGTGTATGAGCAAGGTAAAATTTGACACACAATATAGCCAATACCAACGAAATAACAAAAAGTATTAAATAAGCCCATTCAGGAACTTCGGGATAAGCTCTCATCATAGTACTGTGAGGATCATCAAAACCATCGTACATAGATTTTCTAAAATTATTTAACAATCTTCCAAAGGATTTACAAGTATCCCACATTTCAGCCCAATGGATACAAATCTCGTAAACAAAATGAAATGGATAAAGAGCAAAAAATGAACCATAAGCAACTAGATTAGCCGCCAAATAAAATGGAGGTCCAATTTCTTGATAATTAGTATTATCAAACAAACTAGTTTCCAAATTAACCACTGATCCAACTTGATACCTATTACCTGTGTTTGTAAAAACCGCATTACTATTGATGGGTAAATATGTAGTCCATTTATAGTTGGTAAACCAAAGTCTAAGAATACAGAAGAATCCTAAAAACATACCAAAAATCATTGATGCAGTATTGTAGAATGGAGCACTCAATGGAGCAGACAAGTTAACAATATTCCAATCAAAAGTAGGTATTTTATTTAACCATAAACCACCAATAAACCCACTAATAACAGAAAAATTTTGATTATCTGGTTTGATCCAAATAATCCAACTTAATGTAGATAATGCTTGAAATAAATAATCAGGAGCCCAAAAATATAAAAAAGAGACAGGAAAACAGAGGAAGAAAAGTTTATAACTTGAAATTTTCCATCCATGAATTTTAGTCTTCTTTTGAGGAGTTAATAATGTTTTATTTAAGGCAATACGAAGTAAAATTGAAGGCCAGATTGCTTTAACTGGATAAATTGCAAATTTTCTCATATTCCCAGCAAGACCAACACCTATAAAGTTTGTGGATAAAATGAACAACACCTGGTACCCAAAATCAACTTATTGATTATTATAAAAGACTTCCGATTTTTGCATCAAATTGTTATATGAAACATAAGAAGTACTACCACCGATGACTCCACAAAATGTAATAGCCAACATTTTTTCCTTGAAAGTGTATGGACCAGGGTTCAAATCTATTGTGCGGTTCCAAATGGTGAATTTCTATTTCGGCAAGATTAATTCACAAAGCAAACCAGAAGGATGTAAAAACACTTGAACAACAGTCATGGCAACGATAATATTTGGTTCTCTTTCTGTGAAAAATTAATTGATAACAGCACCAATAGCAGTCCAGATAGCATCAATTAAATAGACTCTGAATGTCTCAACAGGAATGGTTGGATTATCATACGGAATAGTAACTGCTCTAACTTCAGGGTAAGGTGACTAGTAATAAATCAGAGCAGCTTCTAATCTAACTTGCAAATCCCAGTCCACAATTCCATTATTTAAAATTTTCTCAAAGTCTTGAGTACTGGCTGAGGATGAATTGATTTTTTTCTCAGTCTGTTTACTAGTTGTAAAACCTTCACCTTGGTTATAAATCATCAACTGGTTCCAAAGTACAAGGTCCTGTCCAGGAATGCTAACATTGTTTTTGTGCTCCTTGATTGCTTTGTCTAATATCTGGATATCTTCATCAGTGGACATATCTTTGATTTTCTCAAATATACAAGTAATTTCCCGTGGTAAATGATCAAAGGATAACAAACCACATAATGTAATCTTTTTAAAGTTAAGTCTTTCTGGGTTTCAGTAGATCCAAATTCACTAATGGAACCATCACCAGCAATAGGGGGACCTTCTTTGATTGTCATTGTCATATGTAGGTGGTTAAAAGAAATTCTCAAAAAAAAAGGGATCTCTCCGCCCACATTTATATAACCATCGACTAATTCATTTTAGATAAAGATCGTTTTCTTGAATGATTTTAGGAATAAAGAACCAAGAAATAAACTAGAAAAAAAAATGCAACTATGATGAAAAACAAAAATTAGAAGGCATACTTTTGGAAACAACAACACAAAGGGAACTATGATTCTCATCCTTCTGCCTTATCATGGGTTTACCCCAATTTAAAGATACTAATAACAACCAGAGGAAAAAAAGTATTTGCTCACAAAAAGATAGACTATGGCTTTATGTGGCTCAAGATTTGTTATGTTGTCGATGATGGAGGTGATTTCTCTGGGTTGAGCTACAAGAAAATACTAATGGAATATCTAAACTCTAAAATATTGCAAGGGAAAATAATTTATCCCTGAATAGAAACATTTTTCTAAACCTACAGAATGGGAAGTTTTTTCACCAGAGTGATCAATAAACTATTTTAAGGTAGTCTAAACCTTTCTTAATTATGTGGCATTACAAACAAGTTCTTGGTTCTTCACCAATGGTATTTCCACATTCTCATAACATACCAAGGAAAAAAAAAAGAGTATCATAAGAAATATTTCAAATATTTTTTTGATGCCGTTCTTTATACCGAGTGGGGATTATTATAATTCTATATTGAAACGAAAAGTCATTTGACTATGTTCTTAAAGCAAATGAGTAGTTAGCAATGGACCGTTTTTCCGCCTCCCCATACATTCGTTTATCTGGTAAAACAAACACGAGGTTAGGAACTCTAGAATCACAAAGTTAAATATACAATCACAATTATTATTATAAACACTGAAATAAAAGAAAATTTATACAATTGAAGGCTACATACATATCTTGTTCACCCTGTTATTAAGCGTCCTTGCATTGTTTAAAAAAACTTCAATCAATTCTTCTAACCTGAGATTATCAACACCTTTTTGAATTTTTTCAATAGCTGCAAACACTTCCATTACACCAATTTCCAATTCTACTTCATACTTATCATCAGCTTTACCACCACTAACTTTAGTCAAATCAAATTTTGTAATTGTTGGAGTATGAGTATAAGAAATTCTTTTTTTTTCTCTTTTCATTTCTGGTTTATTTTTAGATACTATTGAATCAATATTACCCTGAGGGACTGGAATTTCCAATGACATTGATAATCTCAAATCAAATAATGCTCCTGGATTGTGTATATACAAATCAGCAACTCTTTCCTTTTGTATGGCTACCAATCTAGGCGGCGTGAGTAAATTATCTTTAGAAACACGAATTCTTTTCGGATGTTCACCTTTATTACCTAACTGATAAAAACTATCTGTAGTATCTGATTCCAAAAAATTAAACTTTCTCCCCTTTTTAGTGTCCTGAAAGGTCTTTTCCAATTCTTCCAAAAATTTGGAAATTTCCTTCCAAGCCACCTCTTCAACTTGCATGTCAAAATAAACATTTGAATGATCAGTGAATATACATTCAGTGACGACATTTACGTCAATTCTATTCCCAGATCTTTTATCAATAATTTTCCCAAATTTTAATTCCAATTCCACATTTCGTTTATTTTTTTCTTCAACATTAGAAAAATTAGCATATACCCATTCAGCGATTTTTCTTGTAATTGAATTGGGAGGAATAACACCAGTAATACTACATTCTAAATCGACACTCCTTGTCGAAGTATAATCAAAAACAGCCTTATCAGAAAGTCTGGCTGTCGTGCTTTCCACTAGTTCTGGCTCTCCGTTTTCTCTCCGTTGGTTTGGTGGAATCCATCTTTGGGCCCAAATAGGCGGTTCTTTATAACGCCTTGGTTTATTTGATTGTTTGAGTTTTTTGATTTTGGTCAAATCGTCGTCTTGTTCATCAAATATTGGTTTTGTTTCCGTTTTTGGTGCTTCCTCTACTGAAGGTTCAGTTTTAATTGGCTCAGGAGTCAATTCTTTTGGTGCTTCCTTTACTGAAGGCTCAGCTTTAATTGGTTCAGGAGTCAACTCTTTGGGTTTAACAATTTTTGATGGCGTGTTGTTTTTCTCTTCAGATTTAGGCCCATTATCCTCTTCATTGTCTATGATATTAGCAATCGAATTTCTCTTGGTTATTGCTGGTGATGATCTTGCACTTGAATGAGAGCTACTTCCAGCCAGGTTTAATGATAATGGAGGAGGCTTATATGATACACCAGGTGATGTGATCAGACTTATACTAGGTTTTCTAAAATCCAGACTTTCATTTGGTTGAGGATGTTTCAATGGAGTTGGTTGCGATGGAGTATCATTCAACATATTAGTGATGGAATGACGTTCATGTACCGATGGTCTTTCATGGGACGCAGGTGATGACAAATTATGGTCATCCTTCACAGGGGTCTCATCATTCAATATAGACCCGACGTTCATTATGTAATGATTGATGAATTGAAAGTTGATTTTTCAATTTTATTTTATATATATATATATATATATATATGTATATATTTTTTTTTTTTTTTTTTTTTTTTCGGTTGTTCGATTTTTTCAAAGATTCAAACTTAAAGGTACTAGTCACCTCAGAAATAACCACCAATCTCTTGACAGTGTCGTTGGTTTCACCTCCAACATGACCCAAATTCTTTAGTCAAGTTTATATATTTACAAGGTTTGTACACAATTTAAAGTATTTTTGCATCGATCAAAGTACAAACATGGGCCATTTCATCTTCTTTCTCACCTCTCAAAAGCAATTTCCTATTATCCTCATCAATAAATGCCACATGTTTATCTTCAGTAGTAGTCAATCTGGGTTGTATATATTCCCACACTTTACTTTTCAATTTTGGAGGTTCAAACGAATCAGATTTGCCAAAATATAAACGTTCTCCAATAATTGAAGAAACAGGAGGTATAATAGGCTCTACTTTCAATTTATTTTCGATTTCTTTTTCGGCAGCAAGAATCATCCCCATTGATACCTCACCACCCATTTTTCTTGATCTCATATTTGTAACAACTACTACTCTTTTATTTTGCATCTGAGCAATTGGAATAAACGGTACTAATCCAGAACATATTTGGATGGGGATCTCTGATCCTATTTCTACTTGTGAAATGTATAATTTATCTGAATCAGCATGTTGTTTACAAGATTGGATTTGGCCAACTTGAAGTTTAAGATATGATGGAGTGTCTAAAAAAGTTAGTACTATTATATGGAGTATTTGTATATGTACATACAAGTTTTGATACCTCTAGTGAATGCCCTTAACATTTGTTGAAGTAGTAATTTAATTTTTCCTAATTTGTAAAATTAATGAGTCGCGTCTAAATTTTTTTTTTTTTTTTTTCTTATTATAATTTCAATCCCTTGTACAACTTTTTTTTTTTTCTTTCATTCTTCACTATTTACTTCACTTTTCAATCATGTCTAATTTTGTTTCATCTCCGGGAAGAATCCCATCAGATGCTGCTCAATTATTGAATTCTCAAACTTCATCCAGTTTCGGTAGAGATATTTCCACTCCTGCACAACCCATTTTATACTCAGAAGATGTCCCAACACAAGTTCAACAACAAAGAGCTAGACCTGGTAGAAGAAGACAAATTGCCGTACCTAAAGTAGTTGATGTGACTGGTGAAAAGGTGAGAGAAAGTTTTGAAACTTTTATTGAAGAATTTATCGATCCTGAACAAACTAATGATGCTTGGGATGGAAAAATTTATCTTGCACAAATTGAAGCTATGAAAACTTACGAATATAGTACTTTATACGTTGATTATCAACATTTATTACTGAGAGAAAACGGTGTTTTGGCTACTGCTATCCTGGAACAATATTATCGATTTTCACCATTTCTATTAAAAGGATTACACCGATTATTAAAAAAATATGCTCCAAGTTTATTACATACAAATTTACTCCAAAGTGCCGAGGAATCACTTAGTGAAACATCAACCAATTCAACAGCAAATGAACGTGTTTTCCAAATTTCATTTTTCAATTTACCTACCGTACAAAGAATTAGAGATATTAGATCAAATAAAATTGGATCATTAATGGCTATTCTGGGTACAGTCACGAGAACTTCTGAAGTTAGACCGGAATTATATCGTGCTTGTTTCACTTGTGATTTATGCTCTGCAGTCATTGAAGGAGTTGAACAAGTTTTCAAATATACAGAACCTACTTCATGTCCATCATGTGAAAATCAATCATATTTCACTTTAAATGTGTCAAAATCTCAATTTATCGATTGGCAAAGAGTCAGAATTCAAGAAAATTCCAATGAAATACCAACAGGGTCTATGCCACGTACATTGGATGTGATTTTAAGAGGTGAAACGGTAGAAAGAGCAAAACCGGGTGATAAATGTAAATTCACTGGATGTGAAATTGTTATTCCTGATGTTTCACAATTAGGATTGCCAGGAGTAAAACCTCAATCAGTTAAAGAAACATCCCGTGATCCTGGATTATCAAATGGTGTTACTGGATTGAAATCTTTAGGTGTTAGAGATTTAACTTATAAACTTGCATTTGGTGCTTGTCATGTAGCATCTATGATTAATAAAGCTGGTGGTAATGAACAGCTTGAAGTTGATATGAATGACCAAGAAGTCTTTCTTACTTCGTTGAGTGATTCAGAAGTTTCACAGTTGAAAGAGATGGTTAAAGATGAACATATTTATGATAAATTGGTTCAATCCATAGCACCTGCTGTTTTTGGTCATGAAGTTGTTAAAAAAGGTATTTTATTACAAATGTTGGGTGGTGTTCATAAACAAACTGTCGATGGTATTAATTTAAGAGGTGACATAAACATTTGTATAGTTGGTGATCCATCCACTTCAAAATCTCAATTTTTGAAATATGTGTGTGGATTCTCCCCACGTGCTGTCTACACATCAGGAAAAGCCTCATCAGCAGCTGGTTTAACAGCAGCGGTTGTTAAAGATGAAGAAAGTGGAGAATATACGATTGAGGCTGGTGCTTTGATGTTAGCCGATAATGGTATTTGTGCAATTGATGAATTTGATAAAATGGATGTATCTGATCAAGTTGCAATTCATGAAGCCATGGAACAACAAACTATATCCATTGCAAAAGCCGGTATTCATGCTACTTTGAATGCTCGTACATCTATTTTAGCAGCTGCCAATCCAATTGGAGGTAGATATAATAGAAAATTAGGACTTCGTTCCAATTTAAGTATGACTGCTCCGATTATGTCAAGATTTGATTTATTTTTTGTTATTTTGGATGATTGTAATGAAAGAGTGGATACTCAATTAGCTTCTCATATTGTCGATTTACACATGCTTAGAGATGATGCTATTGATCCGCCTTACTCTGCTGAACAATTGGCAAGATATATTAAATATGCTAAAACTTTTAAACCTAAAATGACTAAAGAAGCTAGGAATTATTTGGTTACTAGATATAAAGAATTAAGAGAAGATGATGCTCAAGGATTAGGTAAATCTTCTTATAGAATCACTGTTAGACAATTGGAATCTATGATTCGATTATCAGAAGCCATTGCAAGAGCCAATTGTACTGAAGAAATAACGCCAAGTTTTGTTGCTGAAGCCTATGATTTATTAAGACAATCTATAATCAGAGTTGAAATGGATGACATTGAAATGGAAGAAGATGAACAGCAACAAGAACAGCAAGAACAACAGCAACAAGGACAGCAACAACAACGTGAAGTGGAAATAATTGATGATGCACATCGTGAAAGAGCAGCACCCACTGTATCGATCACTTATGACAAGTATGTTTCAATAATGAATATGTTGGTTAAGAAAATAACAGAAGATGAGAAGAATGGAGGTGATGGACTTGGTGCTGACTCCTTAGTTGAATGGTACTTACTCCAAAAAGAAAATGAAATATCTGGCGAACAAGAATATTTACAAGAACGTAAATTAGCATATAAAGTGATCAAGCGGTTAGTCAGAGATAGAATTTTAATGAGTGTTAATGAAGGTGAAGAAGTAGTTTATATTATTCATCCAAATTGTTCAATTTTGGATTTCTTTGATAGGGAATAGAGTCTCTCATATGTATTATTTCAAGTTTTTTTATTATATTCCAAATTTACTCTAAATGTTGCCTGGTTAGGTATACTTGAACCGTCCTTTTTAATCTCGATCCATTCAGTAGGAGTTGTATTCTGCGCACATTCCCTACAATGATCAACAAATGCTTTTGAATTAGGAAACATTCTCTGACACGAGCGACACCATCCTGGGTCCTCACCGGGGTTCACCGTGATTGGCTGTTTATCTTTGACATAATGGACCAAACGCAAATGTCTTTTCAATACGTCCAATCTATTAAACGAACCATTTTTCTTGTGACATGTGGGATCGTTTTTCCAATATGGACATTGGTATTCTGGAGGTGCATGGGATTTCAAGTGCCTAGTTAAATCTGAACGTCTGGTGAATGCCCAATTGCATTCTTGACATGAGTATGGTTTAGTTGATTTTTTAGTTATTTTTTTGGGTTTATCTTGTTTGAATACTATTACTGACGGTGTTGTTAATTTAGGTTTCTTAAGTTTGGATTTCTCTTCATCTTCTTGATATGGTTCATAAGGAATGTATGTATTGAAATTATTTGTATCTTGAGTTGTTAAAAGTGATTTTGTTTCTTGTTTTTGTTCCATGATTGTACGCCGCTTGGTGTGAGGATTGATTAAGAAAAATTTCCTTGCTCTTTCTAATAGGAGAGACACTGTGTGTTAGCAAGAACAACAACAAAAAATGAAAAATAACCAATTTAATGTAATTCCGGCGAGAGGAAGAGAGACCCGGAATTCCTATTAATTATGTAACAATTACTAAAGACCACAAAATATTCTAGAGATCAACTACCGGAAATTGCATAGCTTATTATTATATTTCCGGTAGAACCGCAAGTAAGACCTGCATATTTCTCATTCTAAGGGATAGGAGGAATCGAGATATTGAAATTTCCCCAACTATATAAATTAAATGATCTTTCTTTAACATTGCTATTCTCCTTTTTTTTTTTTTTACCGTAACGTTAGTCATGACTAATAAAATTGAAATTTTAAAATTTGCCGATGAAGACGGTGCATACAAGAGAAGACCATCTAGTTTTAGAGAAGTTATCAGCAACAAACCAGGTGCACGTTTTCCACCAGAAGCTGGTAGATACCATCTTTACGTCTCATTTGCATGTCCATGGGCTCATCGTACTTTAATCACTCGTCGTCTCAAGGGATTGACTTCAATTATTGGATTATCTATCGTTCATTGGCATATGGATGATAAAGGATGGAGATTCCCAACTAAGGAGGAATTGAAATCTTTGAAACATGAAGATGATGTTTCCTTAGGTACTAAGGATAATGTTTATGATTTCTCTCGTATTAGAGAATTATATTTTAAAGCGGATCCAGATTATTCAGGTAGATTCACTGTACCTGTATTATGGGATAAAAAAGAAGGTACTATCGTTAATAATGAATCTGCAGAAATCATTAGAATGATGAATACCGATTTCAATAGTATTTTACCTAGTGAATATGCTGAAGTAAACCTTGTTCCAGAAGATTTAAGATCTCAAATCGATGAGTTGAATGGATGGGTTTATGATAACATTAATAATGGTGTTTATAAAGCTGGATTTGCTTCTAAACAAGAAGTTTATGCTCAAGAATGTCAAAATGTTTTTAATCATTTAGATAAAGTTGAAGAGATTTTGAAAAAGAATCACAGTGGCGGTAAAAAAGAAGAATTTTTATTGGGTAGTCAATTAACAGAAGCTGATATTAGATTATATACTACTATTATTAGATTTGATCCAGTTTATGTTCAACATTTCAAATGTAATATTGGTATGATTAGAACTCATTATCCATATATTAATAATTGGTTGAGATTATTATATTGGAAGATTCCTGGATTTCAAGAAACGACTAATTTTGAACACATCAAATATCATTATACTAAATCTCATATTAGAATCAATCCATATGGTATTACTCCATTGGGCCCAGTACCAAATATTTTACCATTGGATGAAAATTAAAATTTGTTATGCATATAGTAATTTATGTATGATTTAATAAAATAAAAGAGAGAGAGAATGTTGCATTCTTCATGTCGCGTCTTGTGGTGTATGTGTGTTGTGCTGTGTACAATACTGTATATAAAATTACTCGTCTCTTTCTATATTGAGCCCTTATTTCCCCTGGCGTGTCGTCTCGTTCTCATTCTCTTTCTCTTTTCCGTTAAATTTTAGGACCAAAACAGAAAAAAGCAAAGAAAAGCGAAAATAAAAATAAAAATAAAAATAAAAATAATTCAACCCATAAAAATCACCAAGGTAATCAAATGAGAGGTAAGTATCATTAGTATACACTATTACAAAAGAGTTTATACTAACCAACTGCAGATTATAAAGTAGTAGTATTGGGTGCTGGAGGTGTTGGTAAATCGTCAATTACTGTGCAATTTGTTCAAGGTGTATATGTTGAAAGTTATGATCCTACAATTGAAGATTCATATAGAAAACAAATTGAAGTAGATGGAAGAGCATGTGATTTGGAAATCTTGGATACTGCAGGGGTAGCTCAGTTCACAGCAATGAGAGAACTTTATATTAAAAGTGGTAAAGGATTTTTATTAGTTTATTCAGTAACTGATGAGAATTCACTTAAAGAATTATTAGCACTCCGTGAACAAGTCTTAAGAATCAAAGATAGTGATAATGTACCAATGGTTTTAATTGGGAATAAATGTGATTTAGAAGATGATCGTGTTTTAAGTATAGAGGATGGGGTCAAAGTAAGTCAAGATTGGGGTTTAGTACCATTTTATGAAACCAGTGCAATGTATAAAACAAATGTTGATGAAGCATTCATTGATGTTGTGAGACAAATCATGAGAAAGGAAGCAGCCATTAGTGCAGAAAAGAAACAACAAAAGGAGTTACAGAAACAGCAAAAACAACAACAACAACAAGAAGCTACAAATACTACCGATAATAAACAAACAAAAATAAACCAATCAAATCAATCACAAAATGTAACTTCAGAAACAAATAAATCAGATGTTAATGCGAGATTAAAACAATCAATAAATGATCATCCAAAGTCTAGCTCAGGAAGCAAGTGCTGTACAATTATGTAAGAAAAATAGGGTTTTTTTTTATCAAGAAAAGAAAAAAAGTAGTAATATATATATTAGAACTGACGCTGTAATGAAATGGGGGTAAGTGAAAACCTACTGAGTTGATACTGACTGGTAAACCTTTTTTTTGGATAGCCCATCATGAAAAATTAGGAAACCTTAAAAGCATCAGACAAAAGTTTATTATTTTAGATAGCCGCAGATCTCAATCGAATATCATTTACGGATAGTAAACCTAACACTATTTAGGATCAATTAAATCATCTTAATATATACACGGCTAAATAACTACAAATCAAATAAAATACGCAATATTTTTTACCTCCTATTCCGCAGTTTTCGAGATTTACGTTTTACGGGGAATGTTAAATCCGTGAGTGTTTTGTATAGGCTGTCAAGTGCAATAACGAAAAAGCGAAAAAAAAAAAAAATACCGATTTCGTACGTACCAAACGTCAACCATGATAGGAATGAACAGATTTGTGATGAGGGGTTTATTAAACTCTCGTATGAGTCGAATAACGTCTTTGAAAATAATTAGACCTAAAGTAATGGCAAGACAATCTATTATTTTAAACCAAATTAGGTTCAAATCAACAACTTCCAACAATTCAACAGGTGACGCAACAGGCAATTCAACCAGTAGTTCTACAAACGCTAAAAAGAAACGACCTAAATTGAGCAGTGAAATTCTTAAATTATTAAGATTAGCTAGACCTGAATCGAAATTAATTTTCATTGCATTGATTTGTTTAGTGACTACTTCAGCTACTGGGATGGCATTGCCTTTAATAATTGGGAAAATTATAGATACCACCAAAGACGATGATGAAGAAAAAGATGAAAAAAAGGATAAATTTGTATTTGGACTTTCTCAACCCCAATTTTACGGAGCATTGGGTGTTTTATTTTTGATTAGTGCCAGTACTAATTTTGGTAGGATTTATTTATTAAGATCAGTGGGTGAACGATTAGTTGCGAGGTTAAGATCAAGATTGTTTAGTAAAATATTAGCACAGGATGCTTATTTCTTTGATTTAGGTCCTTCTAAAACAGGCATGAAAACCGGAGATTTGATTTCTAGAATAGCTAGTGATACCCAGATCATTTCTAAAAGTCTTAGTATGAATATCAGTGATGGTATGAGAGCTATTATCAGTGGATGCGTTGGGTTATCTATGATGTGTTTTGTATCCTGGAAATTGACATTATGTATGAGTTTGATTTTTCCACCATTGATAACAATGTCCTGGTTTTATGGACGGAAAGTTAAAGCGTTATCTAAATTGATTCAAGAAAACATTGGTGACATGACTAAAGTAACGGAAGAAAAATTAAATGGTGTTAAAGTGATTCAATCGTTTTCTCAGCAAAAATCTGTTGTTCATTCTTTTAATCAAGAAATTAAAAATATCTTTAATAATTCAATGAGGGAAGCCAAACTTGCTGGTTTTTACTATTCAACTAATGGGTTTATTGGAAATATTACCATGATTGGATTATTAATAATGGGAACCAATTTGATTAATGGTGGAGAATTGACCATTGGTGATTTATCTAGTTTTATGATGTATGCTATTTATACTGGCAGTTCGGTTTTTGGATTAGGAAATTTCTATACTGAATTAATGAAAGGTATTGGAGCAGCAGAAAGAGTTTTTGAATTAGTTGAATATCAACCAAAGATTTCAAATCATTTAGGTAAAAAAATTGATAAATTAGATGGTGATATTGTGCTTAAAGATATTGATTTCACCTATCCTTCGCGTCCAAATTCTAAAATTTTTAATAATTTAAATGTTCATATTAGACAAGGTGAAAATATTTGTTTTGTTGGACCCTCTGGTAGTGGTAAATCAACCGTTAGTCAATTACTTTTAAGATTTTATGACCCTGATAATGGTGAAATCCAAATTGGAGACAACAAGATAACTGATCTTAATTTGAATTATTATAGAACTAAATTAGGGTATGTTCAACAAGAGCCATTATTATTTAGTGGTAGTATCAAAGAGAATGTTTTATTCGGTAAAGAAAATGCAACTGAAGAAGAATTAGAAAATGCTTTGAAACTCAGTTATGCATCTAGTTTTGTTTATAATTTACCTGAAGGTTTAGAAACAAAGATTGGGGCATCAAACTCTACACAATTAAGCGGTGGACAGAAACAAAGATTATCATTAGCAAGAACGTTGATACGTGATCCTAAGATATTAATCTTGGACGAAGCTACATCTGCTTTAGATTCAGTTAGTGAGGAAGTAGTCATGAGAAATTTGACTGATTTAAACAAGAAGGGAGTCACTGTTATTTCAATAGCTCATAGATTATCAACAATTAAGAATAGTGATAGAATCATTGTTCTTAATGAAAATGGGGAGATCATAGAAGATGGAGAATTTGAACAATTACATAATGATCCAAGCAGTCAATTTAATAAACTATTGAAAAATAAAAAATTAGAGTAGTTTGTATATATATATATATTATCTGCATATAAAATTTTGTACCTTACAGCATTTCGCCACCATTCCTTTGTAGCATGTGAAAAGTTAAATATTATTTTATATTTTGTTGAGTTTTTGATAAGTAACATAATCTGACAGTATTGCCGCCACCCAAACCAATAGCTCGTAAAAGTTCAAATTACAAACAGATCATTGCTGAGATGAGGATATGGAAAGCAACTTGTAATATATTTTTTTCTTATTTATTCGAGTGTTGCTATCCAAACCCTTTAATATAACGAATGTTATACTCTTGATTCTTTTCCTCTGTATCTTACTCATTGGTCATAAACACAGCGGGTCGGTTAATCTTGAATGACGGGTGCAGGATTGCCATTTGTGTTCAACGGAATCCGTGTTCTCCGTTTGTTTGTCAATTACGAAATGACGTACATAATGCGCGTCATATCCGTTCTCGTTTTGTATTGCTATTTTTTTTTTATTAAGCATTTAGTAATTTCGAGATTATTCGAGCCTTATTGTCTCGGAAATAATGGCGTTCATTTAGTTAGCAGATGGAATGATCTTTAACTACGCAAGACAAAATCTTTCTATCTATTCATAAAGTTGCCTTTACTTCACGTAAAAATTTCTCTTCTTTTCTGGTTTTTTTTTTTTTTTTTCTACTTTTTTTCTTAGCAAAGCAATCAAGTTTCCACTCATAATTCTTTTCTTTCAATAATTAAGGGTCTACAATAATGTCATTTTATAAGAAAGTAACTCACAATTTAATACCACCGTTACACGGTCATCATCATAAATCAAAATCAAATCCTACAAGTGACGATGAAACAGACATAGAATCTTTAAGACAAAGACTGACGGATATTTCTTTATCTGGTAGGTTAGATAACGAGGATGACAATGAAGATTTCGCCAAATTGGATGAAGGCTATAATTTCTTTACTGGATTGTTGAATACTGCTACTGCTTGTTCTGGGTTAGGAAGTTTAAATAACTTGAAGAAATCATATTTGGATGATTTTATTAAAAAGAAAGGATTGGGGTTACCCCATAAAAATCAACAACAACAGCAATCGTCATCACACTTGGGAATATCTCGTAAATCACATGAACAGCATCAATCAATTGCAGAATCGCTCGAAGGGCACCAAGATAGATTACAAGAAATACATGATGATGAAGACTCATCATCATCTGAAGAAGAAACAGATGAAGAAGAAGAAACTATTGCAGATGACATAGCACCTTCAACACCAGCCAAAACTAAACCAACACCAAGTCTGACTACAGAATTGCCATCATCAACAACAACAACAACAACAACAAGTCCAACTACAGAATTGCCGTCGACAAACACTCCATCTGCTACTGCACCTCCAATACATAGAACTCCTACTGAAATCCCCCTTGATCAATTGGATGGTTTTGATTCATTGCAAAAATCCGTTGTTCAAAATTTGGATCCTCATAATATTAAACTGGGTGTATTAATCAAAGTTAATGAAACTGAAGATGGTACTGTGACCTTAGATGATAAAGAGCAATTGAAAGCCAAAATTCAATTGAGATTAAAAATTGCTGATAAATTGCAAAAAGTTTTTAATTTAAGTTCTGATGACGTTTTTTTAGGAAATTTTAGCTCATGGTTAGTAAAAGATGTTGTATTACAAGGTCACTTATATCTTACCAAGGAAGCACTTTTATATTTTGCTTTTTTACCAAGAAGATTTAGTTTTGAACATTCTACAGAAGTTTTAAAAGTCGATGATTCGTCAAATATTGTACAAAAGGGTACTTTAGGATTTAAAAGTGGCAAGTATGGGGAAGCTATCCTTAACACTGTTCTTCATCATAGATATTGGGCTGTTTTACGATCAGAAACTTTGAGTCTTTATTCATCTTCTACTGATTTATATTTCCCAGAATTGGTTATTGATATTAAAACATGTTTATATGCAGAGATTGTTAATAAGGAAAAGTTTGGCAAAGAAGCTATATCCCCAGCTGGTCGTGGTGGAACTTACAGCCCAAGTGGTGGATCATCTGGAACTCAAACTCCAAGAGATAATCTGTTGGAGGAATCAGCTTCAGAGCTTAATAGTATGCTTTCCGGAGATACATATACTCCTACGGAGGATAACATCGAATCAACTGCTTCTACTGTTTGGTTCAGATTGGTTACTAAAAAGAAAACCTATAAGTTCAGTTGTGATAGCTCATATTCAGCAAGACAATGGTGTAACAACCTTACAAAATTGATATTTCAACATAATAATGCCAATGCCAATAGTGAAGTTTTGATTAAAATCCCAATATCTAACATCCTAGACTATAATAAAAGGACTTTATTTAGTGAAGATGAAGATGAATTAGATAATAGTGATAATGACATACCATTGAATTTAACTATCAAATACATTGCTAACCATGAAGACGACAAGAAAAGAGCCAAAATTAAAAAGAAGATGAAAATGAATGAACCACAGATTGAAGAAGTCCATTTCTTATTCCCTAAAAATGGTATTGAATTTTTTGAAAAGTTTGATGAAGCAATGTGTTCAAATGGTGCTAAAGGTGACACTGCAAGTATTATAAAAACAGTCAGTAATGATTCAATTAGTTCTCAGAAATCCATGTCAACATTGAGGCTTTCTTCAAATTCATTGGCACAAAGCGTAGTAGATCATAATAAACTTTCTTTCGAAAATGATCGTTCAAGACTCCTAAAATTAGGAAAAGGTATAACAAGTCCATCTACAATTTTTAGAACACAGTCAGATAACATTGATGCACTCACTTTAAGAGATCAACCAGATTTAGATCACCTTCATTTACCAAGAGCAATGACTGAAAAGGCTTTAAAGAATTTGGAAATTTCATTTGTGACAAGTTTGAAAAAAATGGAAGAAGCAGTACATAGATACGAAAAACCTCAGATGATACCAGATGATCTTCCAATACCGTCTAATTTAACCGATCCTTGCGATTCAAAACCACAGAGAAAATCGGCATTACTGAAAAGTATTAAAGCTTTGTCCAATGTTGGTGCCCGTTGGAGTGGTGCGCCATCTCATTATACACAACCTGGTAAATACTATGTTGAAGATCAAGAAGAAAGAGCTACTTCCCAAAAAAATTTTCAAGAGCATTTTTCAACAAATTCTACTTTGATTTCATCATATTATGGTCATTTATTAAGAACTATTCCCGTCTATGGTAAATTTTATATTTCTGATACCGATCTTTGTTTTAGAAGTTTGTTACCTGGTGTATCAATTAAGATGGTTTTACCTTTATTAGATATTGATGAATTGAGAGCCACCAGTGGACTGAAATTGACTTACCATGGTTTTAAATTGGTTGTTACTGGCGCTGAAGAATTAGGTATTGAATTTGGATCTTCTAAAGCAAGCGAAGACTTTGAACATGTAACGTTAGAGGCATTGGATAAACTTCATGGCTCAAATTCATTTAGACCAAAACCGCATCAATGGGGTAAAAATTATGACATTGAATTAACCAAAACAAGAATGGAATATACTGAATCGGAACAAAATGCATTAAATAAAGAAGAAGGTCAGGTAGATTTACTATTTTCTGAACAAAGAATTGAATTGGCAAGGGTAAGGATGTTTGAAGATAGATTGATGGCAGCTTCAGGATTAGACGTTCCTATAGTTTTAGAAGATTCTCCATTTTTCAAGACTGAATTGCGACCATCAACTTCTTATAATATCACATTATTGACTATTGGTTCACGAGGTGATGTTCAACCGTATATTGCATTAGGTAAAGGTTTAGTAAAAGAAGGTCATCGAGTCACTATTGCCACCCACGCAGAGTTTGGAGATTGGATTAAAACATTTGGATTAGAGTTTAAAGAAATTGCTGGTGATCCAGCTGAATTGATGTCCTTTATGGTTACTCATAATACAATGTCTGTTGGATTTTTGAAAGATGCTCAACAAAAATTCAAAAGTTGGATTGCCAAATTATTAACTACCAGTTGGAAAGCTTGTCAAGGTTCTGATATTTTGATTGAAAGTCCATCTGCAATGAGTGGTATTCATATAGCCGAAGCTTTGGGTATTCCATATTTTAGAGCTTTTACTATGCCTTGGACAAGAACAAGGGCTTATCCACATGCATTTTTTGTGCCTGATGTTAAAAAAGGCGGGTCATACAACTATTTAACTCATGTATTATTTGAAAATATATTTTGGAAAGGTATTTCTGGGCAAGTTAATAAATGGAGGGTTGAAGAATTAGATTTGCCTAAAACTAATTTATACCGATTACAGCAATCTAAAGTTCCATTTTTGTATAATGTATCACCTGTTGTTTTACCACCTGCTGTTGATTTTCCAGATTGGATTAAGGTTACTGGGTATTGGTTTTTGGATGAAGGTAAAGGAGATAATTATGAACCACCGAAAGAACTTGCTGATTTTATGAAGAGTGCATTTGAAGATGGAAAAAAATTGGTTTATATTGGATTTGGATCGATTGTTGTTAAAGATGCTAAATCATTAACTAAAGCAGTTGTTGACGCAGTTAAACGAGCTGATGTGCGCTGTATTTTGAATAAAGGATGGAGTGAAAGATTAGATAAAAAGGATAAGAATACCATTGAAGTTGAATTACCTCCAGAAATTTATAATTCAGGAAGTATTCCTCATGATTGGTTATTCCCACGTATTGACGCAGCTGTTCATCATGGTGGTTCAGGTACTACAGGTGCCTCATTACGAGCAGGTATACCAACCATCATCAAGCCGTTCTTTGGTGATCAATTTTTCTATGCTACTAGAGTTGAAGATTTAGGTGCTGGTATAGCATTGAGAAGATTAACAGCCAAGACATTAGCAGAAGCATTAACCAAAGCAACAACCGATTTAAAGATGATTGATAAGGCAAAGAGAGTAAGTCAACAAATTAGTCATGAACATGGTGTACTTTCTGCAATTGAAGCAATTTACTCAGAGTTGGAATATTCAAGAAATTTAATTTGGATTAAAGATATTCACAATCAAAATTA
Source organism: Candida buenavistaensis (assembly GCA_030582575.1). Taxonomy (NCBI): domain Eukaryota; kingdom Fungi; phylum Ascomycota; class Pichiomycetes; order Serinales; family Debaryomycetaceae; genus Candida; species Candida buenavistaensis. Next base: position 27,644 of record JAKTXM010000037.1, on the reverse strand, counting down.
TAGACGTCATCATCCTGATTTTAGAGCTCATGCAGATACTCATACCCCAGCTGAAAGTGATAGCGATGATTATGATGATGAAGACGATGATGATTATGAAGACGATGATGATGGTGAGAGTAAACGTAGTTGATTTGTGTAATTATTTAAATGTATAAGTTAAGTTTGTATCTATTTTGTTGGTAGCACAGAGAATTACGCAATTGTCAGTGACTCATTGACATTTTTTTTTTTTTTTTTTTTTTTTTTGCAGCTCAGGTGTAAGCTTACTTTTAGTTAATGATATTGACGAATGAGAAGGTAAGAGTGGTTTTTTAAAATAATAATTAATATTATATTAATCAATAATGTAATTAGTAGAAGAGAAATTAATTAGTGCATTGGCTTATGCGCTTGTGACATCCACAGTTCCTGAGTGTTACTAAGTTTTATTTTTTTTTTTTTTCTGACTTCTTGTTTTTTTTTTTTTTTTTTTTTTTTTCCTTCTCTTCCTCACTTATCCAAATCACCAATCATCAATGTATAAAGACGTAACGGAAGAACAAATCAAAACAAACCCATATGCCAATCTAGTACCTGGTCAAACAATAGTTGAGATTCCAGAATACCATCTAGAATGTGGCGAGTCCTTATACAATTTCCCCGTTGCTTATAAGAGCTGGGGTAAATTGAACGAACTGAAAAATAACGTCCTTGTAATATGTCATGCTTTGAGTGGGTCTTCAGACGTGGACGATTGGTGGGGAGAATTGTTAGGGGAAGAAAAAGCTTTTGATCCATCTCATTATTTGATAATTTGTATAAATTTCTTGGGATCACCTTACGGATCGTGTTCTCCAGTGACAATCGATAAACGTACTGGTAAACCTTATGGACCTTCATTCCCGTTGGTCACTTTTAAAGATGATGTAGGGATTCAAAGATTGATATTGAATTCATTGGGAGTTGAGCAATTGGCCTGTGTTATTGGTGGATCAATGGGTGGAATGTTGGCTTTGGAATATCTGGCCATTTATAATGATACAGGATACGTTCAAAAAGTGGTTGCGCTAGCTACAGCAGCTAGAACTTCAGCATGGTGTATATCTTGGAACGAAACTCAAAGACAATGTATTTTCAGTGATCCCTTTTATGATGATGGTTATTACTATGAGACGGGAAATAAACCGGATTCTGGATTAAGTGCCGCTAGAATGGCTGCTTTATTAACATATAGATCAAGAAATTCCTTTGAGAGTAGATTTGGTAGAACTTTAGGGAAATCAGAAGGCTCAGACCCAGATCAGCAAAGTTTATTGCATAATGATGGATCGAAATTTTTAAATGGGAATTCAAATAATGATAAAAAATACCCACCTACTTATTTTTCAGCCCAATCATATATGCGATACAATGGATCTAAATTTATTAATAGATTTGATGCAAATTGTTACATATCAATAAGTCGAAAATTGGATACTAACGATCTTTCACGTGGTAGAGCAACTGACGAAAACGGTGATCCATTAGTACATGTTTTACAAAAACTTTCAACTCCAACTTTGGTGATAGGTATTGAATCAGATCATCTTTTTACAATTACTGAACAAACACTTTTAGCCGATAATATACCTAATGCAATTTTTGAAAAATTGGATAGTGAAGAAGGTCATGATGCATTTTTATTAGAGTTTGAGAAAATAAATAGTTTTATAACTAAATTTTTAAATAATTAGAGAAACTGATAATTTATTTTGAATTAAGTTCTGCAGAAGTGGATCTTGAAGTGTGGTAATAATTGGGACGAATAAAGATATTGCAGCCGTAAACTCCTCAAACACGTTGTTGCAAATAAAGTATAGTTTAATCAACTACGGAATGATTGTTGTAGTATTCCACTTTTATATCTTTCTTTCGGTATCATGGTAGGCAATTACATGTTACCAGCATCATGACTGTATAAACTCTGATCTGACCAACACATTCTGGCTAGTCATAGGATTGGGCAATTCTTTTTAAGAACCAATATGTCCATCGATTATTGTAACCCATATCCCTTGAACTAAAAATCAAACGCCTAACTTATTCCGAAATTTAAACCAAGAATAATTACCCAAATATACACCATAATATCTTCGCGGTGTTTACCATCAAAAAATTTATAGTAAACATATAAACTATTCTGTTTCCTTTAACCTGAAATCAATATATAACTCTTTATCATAGACATATTTGTTTCTACGTTTAATAATATCGTGCAAATTAAGGGTTCTTTTTTTTTTTTCAGCATGACAATTCCGCTTCTACGACTTTGCCCTAAGATCATAACTATAGTACCCATTTACTGGGATTACACGTGATTATAACCACCGCACTTACTTCTCTGATTCCGTTTCAACTTAAGAAGGAGCAGGACTAGTTTTCAGCTTTACTCTCCTGGGATAAGGAATAAAATAAACCAAGCAAATTGCATTCAGTATTGTAAAATATTTAATATAAATAGAGCAATATCTTGCTCCAGTTACCGATAAGAATATTTTCATAATAATAATCAAAAATGGTTTCCGCTCCTAACTTACTTGCTGGAAGTCTATTACTTGCTGGTACAAATATTTACCAAAGTGTTGCCATTCCACGACAAGCCGCGATTGAATAATACAATATGGTTAGATATTTTGGAGGTAGTGGGCAATATCTTCAAAGACCGGGGAATGGAACTTCTATAGGTATCCCAGAATGTCGCAAAGTATCTCAAGTTCAGTTGCTCTCACAACACGGGGAGTGCTATCCTACCAAGACCAATGCTAAGAGTTTTGAAATCATTAATAAATAATATCAAAATTATAAAAGTACTTTCAAAGGTGATTTGCAATTCTTAAATGATTATACTTTCTTTGTCACTGATTCTAACTACTATGAAAAAGAAAATTCTCCTAGAAACTCAAATATTCCTTACACTGGTACTAGTAACGCGTATTGTCATGGTGCTTATTTCAGATCCAAATATGATTTTTTATATAAAGAAAATTCAACCTTACCAGTTTTTTTATTAAATTCCAAAAGATGTCATGTCACAGCCGAATACTTTGCCAGAGGATTCGTAGGCGATGACTACAAGAAGTACCAAACAGTTGAGTTTCAGGTTATCTCAGAAAATGAAAATTCTGGTTTTAACACTTTAACGCCTGGCTCAGCATGTACTAATTTCAATGGACTGGAAGCTGGTGATGATGCTGTTCGAAGATAGAATGCTAGTTATTTAGGCAATATTGCCAAAAGATTAACCCAGCCGAGCACAGGTTTGAACTTAACTAATAGTGATATTCTGGCCCCATTCAACTGGTGCACATTTGAGATAAACGTCAGAGGAAGTTCACCTCTTTGCGGCTTGTTTAGAAATAAAGGGTTTATAAAATATGGCTATGATCTCGATATCTGATGTTAGTATTCGCGCGGTCCAGGTAATTATTATTCTAAAATTATTGGGTCTGTTCTTTTAAAAACATCATTGGATCTTTTGAAAGATGATACGAACCCAAATAAGATCTGGTTATCATTTACCCATGATACTGATTTGGAGGTATTGAGCCTGCTGAAGATTTGCCAATTGATAATGTTGCATTCCCCAATTTATATATACATGCTCCAATTGTTCCACAAGGTGCTAGAATTTATACTGAAAAATTACGTTGTGTTGTGGTGATAAGTCGTATGTGATATACATTATGAATGATGCTGTAATGCCTTTGCCCACTGTTTCAGGTGGTCCTGGGTTTAATTGTCAATTAAATGATTTTGAAAAGTGTGTAAACGAAAGATTAGAAGTTGCTGATTATGTGGAACAATGTGCATTGAATTCATCTTATCCTGCTGAGCTTTCTTTCTTGTGGGACTATAAGAATACTACATACAATGCACCATTGGGTAATTTTTAAGATTATTTAAATTTGTTTGTATTGTTTTAGTGAATATTAAATCGTTATACTTGTTGTCAATAATAAAATACTATCCTATGTCACAACTCAATTGTTTATTATTCTATGCCCATAGCGCTTAATTTTCGGAAGAAATTCGTATTTGTTCTCCAGCTTGAATCTTCAATTAATTAATATCCTATTGTTTAATATACGAATATAGTTAAATCTCAATTTGGATAGATATAACCACGTTTATTTTGATTAATTCCAAATGAAATTTATCAATACTTTTTTTTTTTTTCTGTTTTTATCTGTTAAACCAACTCGCTAATAGATGGTATTTCGATCGCAAGACAAATAAGAACCCAATTAACCTTTGAAGCGCCAAGCATATAAACAACAAAGCAAGAAAAGAAAAGCAAAAAAAAAAAAAGCAGTTACCTGTCAATAAATATACAAGAAAACATGAATTACAACTATAAATTCGATTAAACTTAAACTCATAAAACTTCGTGGTCTGTCAATTAAACTACGGCATCGCACAGTTGATAGGGCCCCTTTATGGATCCACTTTGTGTAATATAGTTTGCATGAATTAGAATGTCAGTTTATATAACACGTGGAGTCTGCATCCCTGTCCGTCCTTCCCTCTTTCTCCCCCCTTGTGTTTATTAATTAAATGTCCTAATTCGGGTAAACAATAACTTTTTTCTGACGGGTACCACAAACAAACAAAAATTGCAAATGCACTATAAATAGAAGTACCAATAACTTTTGAAAATTTTGAATGGGGCCAAAGATGGTTTCAGTTTCTAAATTGTTCAATAGCGGCTTATTGTTAGCTGGACAAAGTGTTTTTCAAGATGTCGCTACCCCGGAACAAGCTTCTGTTCAAGGATACAATATCCTTAACTTCTTAGGTGGAAGTGCCCCGTACATTCAAAGAACTGGGTACGGTATCTCCACTGACATTCCTGAAGGCTGTGAAGTTAGCCAAATCCAATTGATATCAAGACATGGTGAAAGATACCCAAGTAAGAACGATGGTAAGAATTTTGAAGGTGTTTATAAAAAAATTCAAAATTTCAATGGTACTTTTAAGGGTGATTTGGCATTTTTGAATGATTATACTTACTTTGTACCTGACTCCAAATATTATGAAAAGGAAACATCCCCAAAAAATTCTCAAGGTACCTATGCCGGTACTTCCAATGCTCATCGTCATGGAGAAACTTTCAGAGCCAAATATGGTAAATTATATAAAGAAAATTCAACATTACCTGTTTTCTCATCCAATTCTGGAAGATGTTATCAAACTTCAAACTATTTTGCTCGTGGGTTCTTAGGTGATGATTATCAAGAAGGTAAAACAGTTAAATTCCACGTCATTTCCGAAGACGATGATTCTGGTTTAAACACATTGACACCTAGATACGCTTGTTCTAAAAACAATGGATCCGCTTTATCTTCCGAACTCACCAAGAAATACAACACCACCTATTTGGACAATATTGCCAAGAGATTAGTAAAGCCAAATCCGGGATTAAACTTAACTGGAGCTGATGTCAAGTACTTGTTCAGTTGGTGTGCTTATGAAATCAACGTCCGTGGTGCTTCTCCATTCTGTGACTTGTTCACTAATGAAGAGTACGTCAAGTATTCATACGGTGTTGATCTTCAAAACTACTATTCCAACGGTGCAGGGAACAACTATACCAAAATCATTGGGTCAGTGTTTTTGAACTCGAGTTTGGAATTGTTAAAAGATGAATCAAATAGTAACAAGATCTGGTTATCTTTCACTCATGATACTGATTTGGAAATTTTCCATTCTGCGTTGGGTTTATTGGAACCAACCGAAGATTTACCAACCGATTACATCCCATTCCCTAACCCTTATGTTCATTCATCAATTGTACCTCAAGGTGCTAGAATTTATACTGAAAAATTGAAATGTGGCGATGATTCATATGTCAGATACATCATCAACGATGCCGTGACTCCGATTCCAAAATGTGCTACTGGTCCTGGTTTCTCATGTAAATTGGATGATTTTGAAGAATACGTAAATGAAAGAATTGGTGATGTTGATTTTGCCGATCAATGTGGGTTGAATAGTACTTATCCTTCTGATCTTACTTTCTATTGGGATTATCAAAACACCACTTATAATGCACCATTAGGTGATTTCTAGTTTAGATTTATTTTAGATATTTTTTTTCTTTCTTTTGATATTATACCTTCATAAAAATCGTTTTTATTTTCTTTACAATTATGTACAATTCTATTTATCTTGCATCATATTAACGTCAAACCATCCTAAGAAATCATCTTCTTGATAATCATTATTAAACCATCCATCAGTTTGTTGATCAAAGAAATTTGTAATTTGAGAAGCAAATGGTGCATTTTGACCATCTAGTTTGATTGGTGATGTGCCATTATTTACCATTTTCATTTCATCAATTTTTGGTAAATAAGTTTGAGGTAATGGCGAGTTTGCCAAAATAAAAGGTTGCTGAGGTGTTGAATCCATATACTGTTGTTGAGCTTGTTGTTTTTGACTAGGTGCAGAAGAAGGTGCTGGTGGTGGCTGTTGTGTGTGTTGTGATTGGTGATATGGTGAAGAAGTTTGTTGCTGTTGATGATATTGTGGAACGTTCTGAGATGGTAAAGAAGGTACTCCTGTTTCAATAACATCTCTCATGGATCCTGTTGCTTCAAGCATTGCTAACGGGATACCATTAATTTCCAAAGGTTTATTAGTATCTGAAGATTTCAGTTTTGCTTGAGTCATTGCATGATCAGTAGGCACTAAAGTGGTTATTGTAGTACCATTAGGAGTTGTTGTTGTTATAGTTTTGAAATCATCTTTAGTAATTTGATTATAAAATGGCAATGGTAATAACTTCTTATTTGGTTCAATTTTCTTTTTACCTTTATCAACTAAAGTTCTTCTTCTTGCTTCATGAACACACCAAACTAAATCATAAAATAATGAAGCAGTTAAATGAGATCTCATTCTTGTAATAATACTTGAATCTTCATCTTCCAGGTCCTTTAAAAAAATTTCTGGATAATTATATAATACCATGTTCAAATTTTCCAAAACTTTGGCTGTTCTTGAAATATCATTTTGCAAATCCTTCCATGAACTTAAAGTGTTTCTAAATAATCGATGAACTGTAACAATCAGCTGTCTTGCACTATCAACATATTTGTCAATCAAATATCTTGATAAATGTAATTTGAATAACAAGAAAACACTATAAGTGACAGCTTGTCTTATATATATAGGTAATTCAATTAATGATATATTAATAATCATTTTAGAAACAATAGTGACAATTCTTGTGGCCGACAAATAAGCAAAACTAACATATTTAACTTGATCTTCAATTGGAGTACCTGGTAAAAATGCAAAACAACAAATCATTAATTTAATATATAAGTAATAAACTTCAATTGCACTTCCCTCTTCAAATTGTAATTTAAATTTCAATCTTTCTAATTCTCTATCCAATAAACTAAGTGATCCAGCACGATTCAGAGGTTCCAATAATCCATCTGGTCTAGTTACACTAATACCCATGATATTGACCAATTTACATTGGAATATAGATAATGAAATTAAACATCGAAACTCTTTAGGTAATGATTGGTCAACACGAGCATTTTCTAGTAAGTAATCGGTTGTATTAATTGAAGGTGGTAAACCTAATAAACTTGACCAAAATTGTTCACAAAAAAATACTGCTAGCCAAGATCTTGTTCTCCATCTTTCTGCATCGGGACCTAAACTGACTTGATTCCTACTAAATTCTTGAATAAACTCCCCACCTCTATGTAGCCCTAGTTGTAAAGATAAATTTTTAGCTAATCCAACAAATCTATAAGAGCAATCATCTAAAACTTTTTCATTTGGTAATGGCCATATTGAAAGAATAATTAAAGCTTGAATGACATGAGTTGATCTTGGGGTTTTGATCCAACAAGTTTCAATAGCCAATTGTTTAATTAGTGAAGCCAATGACATGTATAATGTAGGTTCTGGTTCAGATAAACTTGCAGTGAGTATTACTGCCCAAAATAACAATTGAGATTTATGATACAATTCAGTAGCAGATCGAGATATTATGATAGGTAAAAATGGTAAATGAACCGTCATAAATTTATCATGTAATTCATTAGCTTTATTTAAAGGTAATGTAACATCACCCAAAATGAATTCTGAAATTGGTTGTAATAATTCTTCTGTTTGTTCTGGTGTATTTAAAGTACATGGAGAATTATCTGAATTTTCAATGGTTAATGGAGCATTTTGTTGGATACTAGTAACTGAAGGAATAGGAGATGCGTTACTATACGTTACCACTGGTGAAGAATGTACGGAATATGAATGACTTCTTTGATGAGGTGTAGGCCTTTGTTCTTGTTGTTGAGTCAGAGGTGAATAGTTTAAATTATGTTGATTTAAAGCTTGGGTGAGTAATGATTCATTTTTAGTCAACATTTCAATCTTAGCTTTCAATTCATCAACATCCAGTTTCAAAGATTGGATTTGGGATCCCTTTCTTGGTCTAAATTCAGGATCAATTTCACATTTTAAACCCATTTTCTTACATCTTTCACAAGGGTTTGGAAAATTATCAGATGCGTTGCATTTGATTTTGTGTTGACGACAAAAAGTACAAGAAGTAACTGGTCTATGACCTGTTGGTTTTGATCCTGATTTCACTGGAGTAGCAGCTGATATTGGAGTTGTTGGGGTTGAATTTGCTGATTTTCTTGACTTCTTAGTTTCATTAGTTGAATTGGTGCTTGATTTTCTTTTGAACATTGGATTAGATTGCGCTGGTAGTAAAGGAGGTGGTGTTTGCAGACTAGCTATCGGTGATGGTTTCGGTAAAATTTTTATTTTTCCCTTTTCGTACTTCATGATTTGAACTAGGATTAAGACGTGATTTGTTGCAAGATAAACCAATGATGATGATGATGATGATGATGATGATGATGATGATGATGATGATGATAATAATAATAATACGCGAAATTAAAGAATGTTTTTATACTGATTTAAAGGATTGTTATAACTTGGAATGGGTTATTCAAAAAAAAAAAAAAAAAAAAAAATTTGTTGTGCAGATAGATCCCACTTTTTTAATTTTGTCCTTTGTTAATTCTCGGTTTGTATGGGTGTATCGTATATTCAACAATACTTTTAGTGATATCTGTTTGTAAAAATAAAGAATTGAATTAATGAAAAGAATAAAAAGAGCAGTAAATAATTAGAAAAAAAATTTTCCCTCTTCCGTTATTCCATTTATTTGGTTTGTAAAAAAAAATAAAAAAGAACTGTTGTTGAATAAAAATTTCTTAGCGTTTTTAATTTTTGGGGGGTGTTATTATAGTGAATGGCAGTAATATAAACCCATATTTTAATATTGCAGAATGGATGTAAGGGTCGTGTAAACACCCTCAAGCACTCGCTGATGGAAAAGATAAAATTTTATATTATTGTTTTTGTGTTCACAAATCAAGTTATTTTAGTCATATATTTCTTTCAGGTGATCGTTAAGATAAAAATTTATTTATTAGACAAGCCCTAAGGGAAAGGAAAAACAAAAACAAGAAGAAAAAAAAATTGCCTCATTTCAGGTTACATCATAACGGCATATGTGCAAAATAGTTTTTATTTTCTTTTTTAAAAAAAAAGGGTACGGCAATTTTATATTGTATATTTAAACAAATGAAAACAGTAATTAATTGATTTCTATGGTAACGTGAATAGTAGAAATACTGAGAATTTTAAAAGATTTGCGTTTTTTAACCCATCACACCCCCAATCATCACAGAGAATGTACAACGGGGTTTGATAAATTGTTATGTGATTTTAACACGTTGGTATTATTGTTGTTCATGACACCACCACGTTCGTTGGACAGGTTACCTGTGAGATGTCAAACAATACCCGGGTATATCGCCCGCAAAAAATGACCAGTGGACTTGTAAATCCGAGCTCTCTCTAATATCTTCTACCAGTAGGGCAAATAGCTTGCGTTTGTAGAGGTTCTGTTCCTTTTTTTAAAAAAAATTTTTTTTTTTTTTTTTTCACTACACATATTAACACAATCTAATAATATTTTTTTTTTTTATTTTTTTAATGCAAACATTTACTACTCATTATCATCAACTTTTGGATCACCAATTCCATCTTCATAAATAGCGAAAACACATTCACTTTCAGGTAAATTTGGACTATCAATGATTTTACAAATTCTAGTTTCACCTCTACCTTTTTTAAATGATAATCTAGTAGTGGAAGCATGAGCAATAATATTACCACCAATTGGTTTCTTAGGATCAATATTATATGCACTTGCCATACCATCCACTTGAGCGACAACTTGATTGGTAATAACAACAGCAATACCAAATTCATCAGCTAATCTTAATAAAGTTCTCATGAATCTAGCTAAATGCATTTGACGAGCACTTAATTCACCACGACCAGCATAATCAGTACGGTACAAGGACATGATACTATCAACAATTAATAAAGAAAATCTAGATTCTGCCATCATTTGAGCAGCCAAATTTAACAAACTCAATTGATGTTCAGCATTATAAGCTCTTGCATAAGCAACATTATCTAAGCAATCATTTGGATTCAAACCGTACCTTTCAGCGATTGAAATCAATCTATTTGGTCTGAAGGTACCTTCAGTATCAATATAAAGACATTTACCTTCACCACCACCCATATCAATTGGTAATTGACAAGTGACTGCTAAAGTGTGACAAATTTGAGATTTACCAGTTCTATATTCACCGTAAACTTCAGTGATACTACCAGTTTCAACACCACCTCCTAATAACGTATCTAACTGTTTAGAGCCAGTAGTCAAACAAATCAATTCAGAACGACGTGAATGGTATTCACTAGCAGTTGTAAAACCTAAAGGAATCAATAAGGCTGCTTCACTACAAATTTTTTCAGCTTTATTTTCACTAATCCCCTTGATTGTCATTATAAATTTTTTAGACGTATAAGCAACACTTTCAACAGTATGAAGTCCCTCTGCTTTTAATTTTTTGATGTCAGATGATGTAATACCATTACCTTCTAATTGTTCAATTAATAATGGTCCAGTGAGCGCGTCTTCTTCTTCTTCTTCTTCTTCTCCCTCGTGCATATGTTCATCACCAACTTCAACTGCTTCTCTGCTAATGTTTTGAAAAGATTCATCGTGCTCGACTTCTTCTGTTTGAGTCATTTTTGGGTATTATTCAAATAAGTTCTTAAAAGAGACGTGTAAATAGGACGCGATCGTTTTTTCTTTTCATTTTTTATTTTTTTTTTTGGCACTCTTGGATCTCATATTTTTTTTCTGTGTAGATCAAATAAAATCGTGTACTGGTTCTCAATATGTAAACATTGAGAAGCTGATAAAGAATGTGCTGCAAAAAAACAAAAACAAAAAAAGTTAAAAAGCTCTTCTATATCCAATATGAACAAGATATAAAAAAATAATTAGGAATTAATGGGAATATGAGATAATTATTTTATTTGAAGTGATGTTTATATTTTAGTAAAAATTTGGTATAAACTTGTTGTAAAAGTATGCATCCATGGCACTGGAAGAAATATAATGCTGTTTAAATTGAATGGTAAAAAAATTGTAATTTTTCTAGTTATTACTTGCATTTTCGAAAAATGTACGACCCACGTGCACTTAGAAAACTAAAAGTACATCGGAAATCATAGTTATATCAAACCCCGCAAACCCCCTTAGATGCAATGATTCGTGACACTAAAATACAAAGAGCATGGGGAGGGAGATTGAATTATCTGAATTATCAAGGGGGAGGGGGAGGGGACTAAGAAATTAGTTGTCAATGACGCTGATGCCGATGCAAAAATTAAGAATATGCAATGAATAGTTGTAACAAAGAATTGAAACACAAGACCATGAGTCTTTATGGAAATGTGATTTTCCAATAACTTTGCTGTGCTTCCGCTATAGACAAAAAAAAAAAAAAATAACGAGCATTATGCTAGTATAACGTATAAAGATATGGACTTTCAATCGAAAGGTATTTGTTCAACGAACAATTATCCCCCCCCCCCCCTGGTTTGATAATTTCAAGTCATATTTTACTCCACAGTGACTATAGTCTAAAAACCGTTGCTATTAACTACATGTCAGATTTTATTACTCCGAGGCGATAATCTACTGAAGACATTAAAAATGATCAATTGACACTTTTTTTTTTTGTTTAATTTATTTGGGTTTGAGATACGATTATACAATTGAATTCAAGGTCAACTGTTTTCTCAATTGTTACACATACAATGTAATGATTAACTTGGGTAGATGGATTTTAATGAGGTAAAGTCCTAACAGGGAGGGGTAATGTAGTTGTTAATTGTAACTATAAATATAATATAATAGTGGGGGGTTTCTCTTTATATTAGATGAAATTGTTCAAGTATTGAGGGGAGAGGGCTCAGGCTTTTGGGCAACTGCAGTCAACATTAATAAATTAGATCTATCAAATTGCGTGGTAAATTGAACCTTCTATCTGTAATGAAGGGGGTATTTGATATTCCAATTATATGTTGCAGTTACCAGGTGTAACAAAGTTAAAGAAGAATAATTTGAGGGATTGTACCTTACGACCATTTTGATTTTTTTTTTTTTTTAATTTTATTTTAAAATCTATTTCAATTTGTGATACATATTTGTTTATCGTGTTTTTAATCGAGAAGAAATTATTATAGACAGAGATAATTATTTTAATATACATGTAACAGAAGACAAATGTTAAAAACAACATCAATTGCTCTTTGTAGTACAAGAAATATGAGTATCTATATCAATATATATGAACGGTCCTTACCTGAAATAGATTAATAAATAACATTGAGTCACAGTTACACAAAGGCGTAATTAAGTTACAAGACAAATTTTAACAAAATGTAAACAATGCGCATGTTTGTGTAACCAATTGTAACTACATCGATTTCATTCTATTTTAACAAAACAGAAATAGAATAAAAAAAAAAAAAAAAAATAAAAGAATAAACTATAAATTATCACAACAACAGACAAAGTAAAACAAACAATATATATATTTAATTATTACTTGTTGTTTGTATTTTTTTTTTTTAAATTTATTTTCATTGTATTTCAAAAAAAAAAAAAAAAATAGAATTGAAGAATAATCATATATTATATATACTTGGAACATACAAATTCCATTTTCATATTATCAAAGGAACTGTGATTTGTCTATTTTGTTGATCATATATATATATATATATATATATATATCATCTTACGAAATAATAATAATAATAATAATAATAATAAAAATAAAAATAAAATAAAAGACAGCAAATCGATCATCATCCCTTTAATTTCCCCTGACGTTATACTTCATTCCAAAGAGATACAAGAGTTTTCAAAAGATCAAGTGTGTTTCAGAATTTGTATTCAACAAGATTTAGTTTTTTTAATTTTATTTATTTATTTATACTATTGATATCATAGTTGGAATAATTTGAATAAATCATAATTGGGTATATATTGATATTTACAGAACAGAGAATTACTATAAAAAGAAAAGGATTTTTCGTTCACCGCACCGTCAAGTCAAACAAAAGAAACAACAGAAAAAATTAAAATAAAAGCAAAACAGAAAGAGAGAGAGACATTCACAGAAACGAATAATAATAATAATAAAAAAAAAAAAAACTTTGAATTTTAATTAATTAATAACAAAAAATACCACAACCACCACAACCACTACAACTACTACAACCGAACTAACTACACACCCTATTACAAAAACATATTCAATTCTATCATCAAAAAGAACATTTCATTTTTTGAAAGAGAAAAAAGAAACACCACCACCAACAACAACAACAACAACATTCGTATTTCATTACCATTTGTTTTTGTAAACATCATTAAATTTATTATTATTTTTTTTTTTTTTTTTAATAACCCCTATATCTCATCATAAAATAAAACAGATATGTCAACGGTAAACCCATCTCCTCAAATTGATTTCAACAATAAAACAGATTATACTCATAGACATTCATATTCAATACCTCAAAATTCAACTCCAAGAACTGTTGATATACCTTCAATGAATGCCATATCATCATCTTCTTCTTCTCATGCTAGTATTGCCAAAAAAATTCATCGTGAAGTACGTTTTGGTGCTTATATTCTTGGTTCTACTTTAGGTGAAGGAGAATTTGGTAAAGTCAAACTTGGTTGGAGAAAAGATGGTAAACATCCAAGTCAAGTTGCAATCAAATTAATTAAACGTTCAACTATAATTAAAGATTCTGATTCGGAAATTAAAATTCATAGAGAAATTAATTCTCTTAAATTATTAAACCATCCAAATATTGTTAATTTAGTCGAAGTAATGAAAAGTGGTAAATATATTGGAATCGTATTAGAATATGTATCTGGAGGTGAATTGTTTGATTATATATTACAACATAAATATTTAAAAGAAAATGTTGCTAAAAAATTATTTGCTCAATTAGTTAGTGGTGTTGATTATATGCATTCAAAGGGTTTAATCCATCGTGATTTGAAATTAGAAAATTTATTATTAGATAAACATAAAAATGTAATCATTACTGATTTTGGTTTTGTTAATTCTTATAATAAAGATAAAAATGATTTAATGAAAACAAGTTGTGGATCTCCTTGTTATGCTGCTCCAGAATTGGTGTTATCTCAAACTGCTTATGAAGGTAGAAAAGTTGATATATGGTCATTAGGAGTGATATTATATGCAATGTTATCTGGTTATTTACCATTTGATGATGATCCAGAAAATGAAGATGGTCAAGATATTATAAAATTATATCATTATATTTGTAAAACTCCATTAACATTCCCAGAATATGTATCACCTTTGGCTCGTGATTTATTAAGAAAAATAATTGTTTCTGATCCTAAAAAAAGAATAAATATTGATGAAATTAGAAATCATCCTTGGTTAAGTTCTCATGCTAATTTATTATCAATAAGACAACCAGAATGGGATAAAATCCATAAAGATAAACAACAACCCATAGTTGTTGAACAATCACAACCTAATAAAAGATATTCAATGATTAATGAAAGAACAAATTCATCATCTTTAATGTCACCAGCTCCAAGGGTTTCAAATAATCAACCACCATCACTTTCATCTCATGCAAGATCATATTCATCAACAAGTATTAGTTTATTATATTCATCACCAACAGGTACTCCATCAATGGTTAATTCATTTGCTTTGAATGAATCAAATGATACATTATCATCGACCACACCATCGCCAAAGAAATCTACATCGCCAACTCGTGGTGGTGGTCATCATCAAAAATCTGCATCTGTTTCATATTCACCAGCAAGTGTTGCTCTTAAAGCAGTTGTATCCGAAGAAAATAAACAACAAAATTCTTATTCACCAATGTCCACTACAATTTCAACTATAGTTGAGAGTCCAACAAAACCTGACGTACCAACTAATGTTTTATTATTACCACCTCCAACAACAAATAAAGAAGTACAAAAATTACCACATGCAACAAAAAAACCAAGACCAACATCTTATCATCCATCATCTATGTCATCTACATTATTTCAATCTAATAATATTCCAGTAGATGTACTTAAAATTCCAAGTCCTGTTAATTTCCCAATGACTCAATATATTTCAACTTCACCACCTAAAACATCATCAAATGGATCCAATAATTCATCATTAGGAAATGTACCATCAAGAAGAAACTCTGTAGTTACTCATGTTCACGTTAATGGCGTTTTAAGTAAAGAGAATTTAATTCATTCTTCAAATTCAACTGATGATAAAAGAAATTCAGTATTAAGTTATTTAGAGGATAAAATTGATACTTTAGAATTAACTGAAAGTCATTCACCAACTAAAACCACATTTGAAGAAATTGTTGATGCAGCTGTAGCAACACCTGAAATTCTTCAAATGGCAATGTTTGGATCTCAACAAGAAGAAGACACCACTATTGTTAAAGATAACGGTTTGGATGACACTTGTCAAATAGTACAACAGAAATCAAAAGAAACCAATGAAGAAAAAGAAGTACAAGAAAAAGAAGAAGAACAAGAAGAAGAAGAAGAAGAAGAAGAAGAAGAATGTGAACCAATAGTACCTGTTGAGGAATATATAAAAGAGCCAGAAACAAAGAAAAGGCTTAAAGAGGAATCAATCAAGAAACAAAAAGATGTTGATTCTAAACCAATTGAAAGAAGGCATACCGTAACATCCAGAAAACCATCTGAAGACAAAGAAAACAAAGAGGCCAAAAAACGTAATCGATTCAGTATATTATCATTTTACAGTTCTTATAATTCATCCAATTCAAATATATCTTTAGCAACCACAAAAGTACCCACTGATCAAATGACCAAGTCCGTACCAAAGAAAATCTTGGAGCCGTCAAACGAGGCAAATATAATGAAGAAGGAACCAAAAAGTTCTGGTAACAATAATGGTTCTAAACGTGCTCCAAAAGATACTAGTGCTGCTAGAAAAGTGATGGATTTTTTTAAAAGAAGAAGTGTTAGAGTTGGTTCATAGGCTTAGATTAAAATTTCGTGTTTATATTCAATAATTAATAAATGAATAAAAGGTGATATAAAAAATTACTGTAGATAATAATATTAATAAGAACATGAAACATATATAGTTTTTTTTTTTTTTTTTTTTTTTTTATTTTTTTTTTTTTAAAGTTGAAACTATGAAAGCGATATCTTATTTCTTTTTGAACCCTTTGTTTATGTTTATCTTCTTTCAAATGACTAATCTCTTTCGGTTGCTATAAATTGTTTCGCCCCAACCGAACTAAGTTTTTCTTTTTTCTTTTTTTTTTTTTTATTTTATTTTATTTTATTTTATTTTTTTTTTTTCACTCATTCAAATATGGAATCAGATCAATATGATCCCGGACTGGATCAAGGTGAACTCCTCGTAGAATATGAACTTGAGATTATCCCATACACTTCTACCGATGCCGATGCCGATGCCGATGAATCGACCCAGTCAGATTCATCCCCCAACTCGGATTCAGAGGACGAATCCTTAGGAACGACAATCATTCGGGAGATCCAAGAAGGCACGTATGTTTGCCTTGTATGTACTGGGGAGATTGATCAGAAGTCCAAGATATGGGCGTGTGAGGAATGTTTCCGGGTGTATGATTTGGAATGTATTAAAGATTGGGCCATTCGAGGGTCATCGACAAATAAAACGAATAAGGAATGGAGATGTCCAAGTTGTAATTTCAATACGAAAAAATTACCTAAAAAATTCACTTGTTGGTGTCGAAAAGTAACAAATCCTGATAAAAATGTTCTTATGCCTTTCAGTTGTGGTGATTCGTGTGGGTATAAATATGAAAATTGTATTCATAAATGTTTATCGATTTGTCATCCTGGAAAACATCCGATATGTGGTGCCATGGGACCAGTCATGAGATGTAAATGTGGCAAAGAGGAACGTCAATTGCCTTGTTTGATTACACCTTATGAAGAAGGATGGAAATGTGAATCAGAATGTGGAATACTGGTTTGTGATTTGGATCATAAATGTCCCAGAGGTTGTCATACTGGGTTCTGTGGTATTTGTAATGTTGATTTAATTATGGATTGTTATTGTAGAGATACTAAATTATCTATCAAATGTAATGAAAAGAATGTGATTCAATGTATTGATTCAAATGGGGAAAAATGGTATGGTGGTGATTCATGTGGGAAATTGAATAAAATTTATTATGATTGTAACGAACATTTTGAATTTAAATCATGTCAACCTCCATTAAGTTCAATTCCAATTTGTAAATTCTCACCAAACCTAATATCGACTTGCTATTGTGGTAAAACAAAGGCAGATTTACACAACAGAACTAAATGTACTGATCCGGTACCTGAATGTATTAATGTATGTGACAAGCCATTACCTTGTGGATGCAGATGTAAATTTAAATGTCATGAAGGTGAATGTGAATGTATTTCAATAAAGGAAATGACATGTTCATGTGGCCATGAAAATTATTTAGCGCCATGTAAATTTGTTCAACTGGGAATTCAACCAAAATGTACTCATAAATGTTCAGTATTATTGAATTGTCGAAAACATTATCATCGTCAAGATTGTTGTCCATTTGAAAAACAAGGTTTATCAAGAGAAAGAGATCGTAAAAAGGCAATCCGAAACAACACTCGATCAAATTTCACAGAAGATATAATGTCAATTGAAGCTGCTCATATATGTACCCGTACATGCAACAGATTAAAATCTTGTAATAAGCATGAATGTCAAGCATTATGTCATAGTGGACCTTGTGAAGTTTGTTTGGAATCTACTAATGATGACTTGGTATGTAATTGTGGTAGAACAATTATCCCGGCTCCGGTGAGATGTGGTACTGAATTGGTCTGTCATGAACAATGTACTCGTGTTCCATCATGCGGTCATAGAGCAGAACCCCATGAATGTCATGATGATTCTAAACATTGTCCTAAATGTACTGCTTTGGTTACTCGTGAATGTGATTGTGGTGCTAAATTGGATATTCCGGGTATTTTATGTTCTCAAGATCGTGTATCGTGTGGGAAAATGTGTCTTGTTACTAAAAATTGTGGACATTCTTGTTTAAAAACATGTTCTAGTGATTGTACTAAAAAGAATATTCATAATAGTTCTAAAAATTGTCAATCTTATTGTAAGAAAATAAGAACTAGTTGTCCTCATTTATGTAAATTGAAATGTCATTTCAATAAAATTGGAGTTAGTTCAAATTGTGATATTGTTAGATGTACTGAGGAAGTTAGAGTTAAATGCGAATGTGGTAATTTAGAAAAAACAGTCAAATGTGGAGCTAACGTAGATGAAACATCATCAATAGGCACTGTTTTACCTTGTGATTCAGATTGTGCAGCCGCTAAAAGAGATGCTGCTTTACGTGCAGCTTTTATTGGAACACCAGAAGAATCGGAAGAAGGAGAAACAATTCCATATTCTGACTTGGTATTAAATACTTATTCCAAACAAAAAACATGGTGTTCAAACATAGAAACTCAGATAAGGGACTTTATTACCACTTATAATTCACAAATTGAAGAAGACACTTTGCCTAAAAGAACATTCCATTTTCCGGCAATGTCATCACCCCAACGTCAATTTATTCATGAATTAAGTTCTGCATTCCAACTATATACCGAATCTCAAGATCAAGAACCCAAACGATCGGTATTTGTGGTAATCACCAGTTTATCCAACGTTCCCTCAATGACCATTGAACAAGCAATTAAACTTAAAGAAGAGTTAGAATTGGAAAAAAATAAAGTTCAACAATTAACTCAAGAACAAATTGATGAGTCATTATATAATTCATTAATTATCCAAGATCTATTTTTTGGAATTGTTAAAGACGACCTAGAACGTGAATTGAAATCGGTATATGAGCAAAAAGTACAAAATTATGCATTCGAATGGTTAAAAGATTCTACTTTTTTGTTTTATTCAATTGAAAAGTATAAAAAAATGGACATTGAAGAAGAAAATAAATTATACTTACTTTCAAAATCGTTCAGAAAAATCCTTAGAGAAAAATCATTAGCTTTTGATTGTAAATTATGTCTCATTGATGATAGTGTTTCATTTATACTTAAAACTGATGATTCCAAACCAGAAATTAAACAATTTGCTGAACCAGTTAAAATTCCTCAAAATCAAAATGGGTTTGAAGTTTTACAACATGATGAATTGGTTGATATATAGGTTGAAAAATAAAATAAAATAAAATAAAATAAATAAAAATAAAATTGTATATTAGTCCTGATTTACTCCCTCTTTAATTTCTTCCGTTTTCTCCGTTTCCTTCGTACTCTCTACTTTCAGTTTATGTTTTCTCCTTCTGTTAGGCTTCTTGTTATCTTCTTCATTCGCAACAGTTTTCTTTTTCTTCACACTCAATGGATTAGGTTCCTTGGGACCCTTTCGTTTCTTTTTCACGGGTTCATCCTCTCTCTCCTCTTTTACTTTCCCAGTCCCAATATCAACATCATTCAACCCACCAGTCAATTTTCTCTTTTCAAAACTCTCGCTGAACTCACTCGACGCATCACTCAATGGTTCCATAACCATGACGGACCGATTCATATAAACCAACGGAACACCAGGTATCTTTCTCAATTTCTTTCTCAATTTCAAATCTTGACTAGCTATAACATACCTATGTTTATTCTCTCCATTGATATTAACAATCGACTCAATACATTCGCTAGGTTCAATGGCCTCTCGATGGTTACATTTACGACGCTCAAAACTCTTGGCTATGTCTATAGCCTTTTGATTCTTCGTATCGTAAAGTGCTTGGATACAACATTGCGTAATCATTGGTTTGGTTTCAGATTGAATCGTTCGGTTGAACCCCTTGAGTATATCAAATGAGGCAGATTCACAAGTTGTTATTATTTCATTATCTACTATAATTTGAAAAGGCTCTCTAAACTTGAATGTATGTACATATACACTCATCTGTTTTTTATATGCCTTAGCACGTTTCTGTCTCATCGTTGGGGATGTTGATACGATGAGAGATGAGTTCCAAGAACTTTTTTTTTTAAAAAATATTAAAGTGTACAAAGTAAAAAAATAAAAATAAAAATAAAAATAAAAATAAAAATGAAAATAAAAACAAATCACGTGACTTAATCTATTTATTTTTCTTAATATTTTTTTTTTTTTTTTTATGAACAATCCAACGTATGTTCACAGTTCTATTTAATTATTTTACAATTTCAAAGGAGAATTATAAGTGGTATTTTTATAGTCCCAATAAAACGTAAGTTCAGTTGGGTAAGATGAATTTAAACCACATTCTTGATTAATGTTGATATCGCCGATTCTGTCATTTACGAAATCTTCAAAATCATCTAATTTACATGAGAAACCAGGACCAGTAGCACATTTTGGAATCGGAGTCACGGCATCGTTGATGATGTATCTGACATATGAATCATCGCCACATTTCAACTTCTCAGTATAAATTCTAGCACCTTGAGGTACAATTGATGAATGAACATAAGGGTTAGGGAATGGGATGTAATCGGTTGGTAAATCTTCAGGTGGCAGTAATAAACCTAAAGCAGAATGAAAAATTTCTAAATCGGTATCGTGAGCGAAAGATAACCAAATTTGATTTGAATTTTTTTCATCTTTTAATAATTCTAATGATGAGTTTAAAATAACAGAACCAACAATTCTGGTGTAATTGTTACCGGCACCATTAGAATAATATTTATCTAAATCATTGGCGTATGAGTTTTTGATGAAATCTTCATTAGTAAACAAATCACAGACTGGAGAGCCACCTCTAACGTTAATTTCATAGGCACACCAATCAAACAAACTGCTTACATCATCAGATGTTAAATTTAATCCTGGATTTGGCTTAATTAATCTTTCAGCAATGTCATCCAAATAATCTGTGTTATATTCTTTGACAACTTTTTCATTTATTTCGTCGTCATAATTTGGACATCCATGTCTTGGAGTTAAACTATTGATACCGGCTTTTTTATCTTCTGAAAGGATACTGTATTTGACTGTTTTACCTTCTGCGTAATCATCACCCAAGAATCCTCTAGCAAAGTATTTGGAAGTTTCATGAACTCTATTAGAATTTGAAGTGAATATCGGTAATGTCGAATTTTCCTTGTATAAAGAACCATATTTAGCCCTAAATGCAGCACCATGACGTAAAGCATTAGAAGTACCTGCATAAGTACCTTCTGAATTCTTTGGTGATGTTTCTTTGGCATATTGACTTTTATCAGTAACAAAAAAAGTATAGTCGTTTAAAAACTCTAAATCACCCTTCAAAGTACCATTATATTTTTGGAATTTTGCATACACGGCTTCAATTTCTTCACCAGTACCTGCAGTTGGGAATCTTTCACCATGTCTAGAAAGCAATTGAATTTGGGAAACTTTACAACCTTCAGGAACGTCAGTGGAAATACCGTACCCAGTTCTTTGAATGTATGGACCACTTCCACCAAGAAAATTAATAATGTTATACCCTTGAACCGATGCTTGTTGTGGAGTAGAAACGTCTTGGAAGACGCTTTGACTAGCTAATAATAAACCGTTATTGAATAACTTGGAAACTGAAACCATTGTTGATGTCTGGTCAAGGGGGTTGAAATCAAGGGAATTTATTCAAGGTATTTATAGTCGAGTCTTTGAAAATATCATAATTAATCAACGATGTGAGATTTGCCTATTGTTGAATATTAATTTACAAAATTGGCATCAAAATTATCCACACGTGCGAACAAGAAAATCCTTCACGGAATCGGTATTGTACAAAACAAAAGAACAACCACCTTTTTTGAGCGAGTCTAATTACATTTTTTCTTGTTTTGGGTAGTAAGTATTACTGCGTCAAATGCACAATGACTTATCATTGACAAACATATGAACTCTTATTCATTTGATGCAGTTGAATTCTGTAATATACCCACGAGGGTAAAAAAGTTTATTTAAGC
This sequence comes from Candida buenavistaensis, assembly GCA_030582575.1. Taxonomy (NCBI): domain Eukaryota; kingdom Fungi; phylum Ascomycota; class Pichiomycetes; order Serinales; family Debaryomycetaceae; genus Candida; species Candida buenavistaensis. The sequence continues at coordinate 5,131 of JAKTXM010000037.1, read as the reverse complement.
TCATAATTAGTTATTATTACACAACTTGAATATAACCTCAACCTCATCGCTACCAACCATAGTAGCCAATCATATCTCTTAATAACTTTGGCAGGGGGAGGAGTTTAAAAGTTAAATTACAAACGAAGAATTAAATTGGGTAAACCAGAAGAACTTATATTTTAATAAATAAACATTTTTTTTTTCTTTCTTTTTTCTTTAATCAGCTAAGAGGTTTTTAAAACCAATGGAGCATTATATGTAGTTTTCTTATAATCCCAGTAGAAAGAAAGTTCGGAAGGATATGTTGTATTTAACCCACATTGTTCCACAAAACGGACATCACCAACTCTTTCATTGACGTAATCTTCAAAATCATCCAATTTACAAGAAAAACCGGGACCGGTGGCACATTTTGGAATTGGAGTCACTGCGTCATTGATAATGTATCTAACAAAAGATTCACCACCACATGTTAATTTTTCAGTGTAGATTCTTGCACCTTGGGGACAGATTGAAGAGTGCACATATGGATTTGGAAATGGGATGTAATCTGTGGGCAAATGTTCACTTGGCAGAACCAAACCCAATGCAGAGTGAAAGATTTCTAAATCGGTATCATGGGCAAAAGATAACCAAATTTGGTTTGTATTATTGGTGTCTTTTAAAAGTTTTAAAGAAGATTGTAATGTAACAGAACCAATAATTCGGGTATAATTATTACCTGGACCGTTTTCGTAATATTTGGTAACATCTTCAAGGTAGGAGTTTCTAACTAGCTCTTCATTTGTAAATATTCCACATACTGGAGAACTACCTTTGACATTAATTTCATAAGCACACCAATCAAACAAAACCAAAACATCATCTGAGGTAATGTTTAATCCTGGATTTTGATCAATCAATCTTTCGGCAATAGTATCCAAATATGAAGTGTCATACTCGTCAATTATGCCTTTATTGACCAGATTATCGTAGTTAGGACAGCCATATCTTGGAGTCAAACTATTAATACCAGCTTGTTTACCTTCGGAAAGTATATTAATCTTGGCAGTTTTATTCTCAGCATAATCATCACCTAAAAATCCTCTTGCAAAATATTTAGAAGTTTCATAAACTCTGTTTGAATCAGATGTGAAAATAGGTAATGTTGAGTTTTCCTTATATAATGAACCATATCTGACCCTAAAAGCAGCCCCATGACGCAATGCATTAGCAGTACCAGCAAATGGACCCTCGGAATTTTTTGGGGAAGTTTCTTTGGCATATTGAGCTCTGTCAGTTACGAAATAAGTATAATCATTGAAGAAGTCCAAATCACCTCTGAAGGTATCATTATAGTTTGTAAATTTAGCGTAAACTTTTTCAAAATTTTTACCACTACCAGCAGTTGGGTACCTTTCACCATGCCTAGAGAGTAATTGGACTTGCGCAATTTCGCAACCGTCTGGAATATCAGTTGAAATTCCGTACCCATTTCTTTGGAGGTATGGTCCACTACCTCCAAGAAATCTAACAATGTTGTATTGCTCAACAGAAGCTTGTTCAGGGGTAGCAACGCTTTGATAGACACTTGGACCAACTAGTAATAAACCGCTGTTCAATAATTTGGAAACTGAAACCATCTTGTTTGATGAGGATTCTGGCAATTTAAGATATAATCACTCATATTTATACCTGAAAAAAGTACTGCTTGGCAGAACTTCAACTTTGATTAAAATGAATGTAATTAACAAGAATACACGTGTGGCAATCTGATGTAACATAAACGAAAGTCAAGGACTTGAACTGTTTACACAATATCTAATCGTAGGGATTCAAAAAAATAAAAACAAAAATAAAAATTAAATAAAACATGAAAATGAAAAGTCATAGCTCATATGTTCACTTGGCTCAAAACCATCCATCTTCATAGCTACTTACACCCTGAACACTTGATTCTATAACTCTGAGGATTTAACAATTAGGGACACATGGGACGGTAATTTCTACCAAATTCAAAGTTAATTTTGAACTTTAATTTGGCCTATATCGTCAGTAAAGCTTGGCACCGATGCTGTACAGTTCAATGGACCAAAACTTTATGTGAAATAGCCAATAATGGTATCTATAGTGTTTTCGGAATTAATTCAAACCGAGAGGTAATAAATTTTAATACTCAGGCGCACATAATAATTCAAATTAATCCTACAGCAAATGTTCAAACTAAGTAATCAATTTTATTTAAATACATCAGTGCCCAAATTTGGTACGAATAATATAGGTCATGTAGCGTGAATTAATTATGGACACGTGGTATGAATAATATTTCCCCCCCTTAGTTTTAAAATCGAATTACCTTTGGTATTAATATAAATTAAAAACACTGGAAATGATTGTAAAAACTAGATTTTGTATAGATTTTGAAATCATTTATCAACACCATTGGAAAGGTATAGCTGCACCTAATTACAAACTACATGCTTAAAAATACAAAAAAAAAAAAAAAAACACTATTAAACTAGTCTATTTTAAAAATCTAGAAAATCCTGTTTTCGGTCTTGGGGCAATTGTAGCTTCATTATCATCAACCACAGTAGACGTTTTGAATGATAAACTTTCTTCTTTTAATAAATCATCAACTTTTTTAGAAGTATTCTTCTGTGTCCTTATGGGATTTCTGAAAACAGCAAAATTCTTTAATATAGTAGTTGAATATTTAATTGGAGCGTCTTCTGCCTCTGTCCATTCAGGTACACCAGTAAATCTAACTTTTTTGGAAATGCCACTATTATTTTCTCCACTACTTGTACCACTCTCTTGATCAACAGAACTACCACCAGAAGAAAACGATTCGGAAATTTCAGGCGTCGGTATATTGCTGTTCTTTTGTGTGTTTTGTCTTGTTACCTGATCTCTTGTTCTTCTTTGAGGAGCCACAGGCACTTTGACTTCAGGTTCTGCTACTTTAACTTCAGTGTATTTACGTATAGGAAATTCAGATGTATTATTAGGATCAAATGTAACTGAAGAAAAAGTTTCCTTCTTTTGTGTTACAAGTGTACCATTACTAGCTGCTTCTCTTACCCTTTGTTGAAACCTTTGTGCCGCTGATAACTTGGTGGAGGCTGCTGCTGCTGCTGCTGACGCTGACGCTGATGACTTTTCCTTGCCCTTTTCTATTTCCTTCTCCTTTTCCTGAATGGACTCTTCTTCTTGTACCTTAAGCAACTTTTGAGTCACTTTATTTGGTTTTGGTGAGGCTATTTTCTCATCTTTAGATTTAACACTACTTGATCTTAATGGAGATGCACGAGTAGGTAAATTTGAATTTCTTGTCAAAGCTGTTGCTGCACCCGATGTAGCAATTACAGCATCTCTTCCTATTGGTTGAGAGTTGGATCTTCTTCTTGTGATAGTACCAGATGGAGGAGTAACAGGAGTACTTCCCGGCGATTTCTGATCATCTTTTGACTCTGGCAACACTAATAATGAGTTTCGTCTTGAAGATCTAGGTGATCCCTTTCCATTTTGTGCAGAAGTTAGTTTAACTGGTGATGTGACCGAATTTCTTCTCATTAACCCTGAACTTGAGCCATTACTATTAATACTTGAAACAGATGATGATCTTGAGCGGTTGGGTCCATCTCCAAAATTTAACCTATCGAGTGCCTTTTCCAACAGCGCACCATTTGGAGTTTCTTTTGAATTTCCTTGAGGTGGTGGTGTATTTCCCTTTGTTGGAGTAGAAGTAGGAGTAGGACGAGGTTTGAGTTCAGGAACTGATTGATATATATCAAATATATTTTTTTTGGGTAATTGATATACCCTTCTGAATTTTAACTCACTAACAATCCAACTCATTCCAAACTCTTTTAATTTGGTTGATGTCATCTCAACAGTTGTAAATCCCTGTGATGTAAAATTCATATTGTTTGTAATATTTTTAACATTTACTTCAAATTTAGCATCTTGACGAACAAACCTGGTTAAATTAGCTATCAAAGTACCATTTTTCTTCATTGCGTTAAAATAATCATGAATTTCTTTCAAATTGGTGTTTTTAAAATATTGGGGATTTTTGCAATGAAACAAAAATTTAGAATCTGTTAAATGTTGATAATTGGAAAGATAAATTTTTCTTCCATATCTTCGTATAATAGTATAAAGATCATTTAATCTTTGTGTGAGAAGAAAAACTTTATGAAGCGCGTATGGATCATCTTGTTGTGATTTCTTTAATTTCGAAATTGTAGGTTTCAAAAATTTCAACAGCAGTTCAATCAGTTGAACAATAACAAAAAGTGCTTTTATATCCATATCGATCAATGTAGCTTCTTGGAAATTTTCATTTGCCATTAAATCTGGATTATCTATAGGTAATGGAAATGTTGAATTATATATTGCCAAATCGATATCTTTATTAAAAATTTCTGATGCAAGTATTTTTTCGATAGTTTCATAATAATCAGTTCCATTTGCTTCTTTTGATTTCTGTATTTTAGCTTGATCTAATTTATTATTATAACCTTGTAAACAAATGTTACATAATTGTTCAAATTGTTTTAAACATTTCAAGGATGCCGATATTTCTGGTAAATCATTTAAAGCTGCAACTTGTAGATCTGGTGTATCATAAGGAATATGAGATGTGGCTTGAGTAATATTGATAGTGGTATTTTTAAATAATTGAAAAGTAGATAAGATATCCAATTTAATATCAAAAGCTTTCTCACTAATTGCAAAAGTATTACCAACTAATAAAGTGATATAATGGAGTAAAGGTAAATTTGATGAATCTTTAGTATCTGATTGGAGTTTTTGTAAATATGTGATTAGTTTTTCTAATTTATAAATATTATATTGATACTGTAAGATTTTACAGTCCAACGATGCAATTGTTGTTGGTTTGTATGTTTTGACGATGGCTGAATCATTAATTTCTTCTGGATTTAACGTTGGTGATGATTCCTTCAGGGGTGTTGTTGAAATTTGTTCTTTATCATCAACGGATGAAGTAGAATTTGAATCTGCTTGCATCTCTTGTAATTAATTAATTATAAAGTAATACGACAGTAAAATTGATTAAGCTTCTTTATCTTTTTCTTCTTTTTTTTTTTTTTTTTTTTTTTTTTTTTTTTTTTTTTTTTTTTTTTTTTTTTTTTTTTTTTTT
>JAKTXM010000036.1:11713-69481 GCA_030582575.1 Candida buenavistaensis | reverse complement strand
GGTTCTTCCTACCAGCTCATGTGCTTTCTTGATTAAACGGTCACTTAATTGAACATAATATTTATAACTAATCTCAATGGATTTTTCTTTATCTTGTAACATTTCCTTCACTTCGTCTATAGAATATCTACCTTTCATGTTCGTTTCTATAATATCATCTGAATGTTTTTTTGGAAGTTCATTGGTATCATTTGGTATACTTTCAACTGCATGTTGAACATTTTGTACGTTCGGTATCCCAAATGAAGCTTGTGGTATATCTGTCTGAATTGGCATCCCAGACTGGGGACTAATATACATGTTTCGTTGCTGTTGCACTGGCACCTGATAATATGCCTGGGTGGGGTACATCGACACTTGTTGAGGAGGATATTGTGGATACACTAGTTGTCCATTTATATATTGGTTTGGAATTAGTTCAGGAGGGATTTGAAATTTCTCAATGTTTTGTAAATGAGCATATTGATGTTGATATAGCTCTTTTTTTTCTTTTAACTGACTGCTATATCCTGTGTCAATAGATGATTGTTGCTCTTGATTGTTTTCATTAGATGACATCTTGTGACTACTGATCATAATGAAAGAAAAAAAAAAAATAAAAAAAATAAAAAAATTAATCAGACGTGTATTGGCACTAATAATAATACAAATATAACATTTTTTTTCTATAAATATATGAAATCTAATAATCTATTTAGCTTTGTTTTAATTGATCTACTTCTTCTTGTAATTTTCTTCTTCTCATACGCTCTTCAGCTAATTCCAATTCAAATTGATCCTGAATATCACTTACGATCTTTTTGAATTCTTTTCTTAATATTCCATTACTATATCCAGCGACGGATGTTGGTCCATTATTAAAAGATTGCTGAGAAGCATTCTCATCATCATCTTCATTCAGAATTGAAGAGTCTGGTATATTCAAAAATTCACCTGTGATTGGAGAAACTTGCGCATGCATAGTAGGATGACCTTCCATATTTGGAGACTGCAAAAATGATCCATTACTATTATTATTATGGTTTGTATACTGTTTTCCAAGTTTGTCAATTTTTAACAGATTTAATTCTTTTCGAAGGCGCGAAATTTCCTTGTCTTTATTATCAAGTGTGTCATAAGACGGACTAAATGATGAACCAGTCGTTGGTGGAGTCATTATTTCATCTTTAGTTGATCTAGTTTGTAATTCCTTTTCTAATTGATTAATTTTCTTTCTATAATCGTGTATCAATTTATTTGAGGAATCTCTTGAGAACTCATATTCTTTAGTTAAATATTGGTATGAAAATCTTAAATCATTTAATGCAGTTTTGTATTCGTAAATCATTTTATCAGGACTCAGTGATCTTATTGGAGATGAAAGGTTACTTTTGGATGTAATCGATGAATCTGCCACTGAAGAAGTTTTTGACATATCTCCACTACCTTCAGCACCGGTATTCAATAATATAGAATCAATGCATTGTTGAATCCATACCATTTTGGATTCCGAAGTTTCTGCAAGTGGAGGATGAGGTAAGGTTATATTACGTTGGGCAGCTACACTAGCCACATGAGCAATTAAACTATCAAAATTTTGTTGTTGTTGTTGTTGGTTATAATTATATTTATTCGGAGATGTCCCATTGGAAGAGGGTATTTTTCCAGGTGAATTAATTGGTGATTGACTAAAATCATTAACTGGATTGATAACTTTGGAAACTTTGACGTCTTCAATATAACCCAAAACTAAACAAGATACGTTGTGATTAGTTAATTTTTGTTTTAATTGCTCCAATTCAGTTGCTATTGAGATCAATTGAGATTGTAAAGATGATTGAGTTCTAATTAATTTCACTAATAAATTATTTTCAACTTGTTGATCTTGAAGTACAACATCACGAAAGAAAGATTGTGAAATTGAAATTTTAGATAGCAAATACAGTTGTAATTCTTGTTTTGCTTCAATTAACTGTTTAAGTTCTGTTACTTCAGCTAAAGATAATATGGAATTACGAGTAACTTGATTAGCATCGAATATTGAGTTTTCAATTAATATTCTTAAATTCAAATAATTTGGTTTGTTTGACAACTTTGATAAAAAATTATCTAAATCTTCGCCAACTTCATTAGATTTAGTTTGATTTTCGTCTCCAATATAAGTTGAAGTTGTATTTGAATACATGGATAAATTACCTGTGGACGAGCTTAAATGAATTTCATTTGAATCTAATTGAGCTTGTAAATGATTATGAAACACATCTTCTTGAATATAGTTTATATCAGCATTGTTGTTTTGATCTATTGAATCTTTTTGTAATTCATTCAAAGTAGCTCGATGTTGTTCTTGTAACTGGAATTTTAATAAATCTGGTGTTGTATTTTTTAAATTATATTTATCTGTTGAATCATTATGAGAAAGTTTGAAAGGTGAATTTCTAACAAATGTTTCTGTATCAATCATATTTGGTTGTGTGGTACTTGATTATTGGCCAAATGTAATGAGCAAGTATATTGCAGTTTGTAGATGACTGAAAATGTATTTGAATTATAAACCCAACCAATATTGAATATGATATCTATTAATAAAATAAACAAATCTGGAATCGTTTTGAATATAAAAATAAAAAAAAAATAAAAAAAAAATAAAAAATAAAAAATAAAAAAAAAAATTTGTATGTAGTATATAAAAATGGGTCGTGTAAATCGTTTCAAATTACTTTTGTTTCAGAAATTTGCTTAAACAACGACGCGTTAATTTCAAGATAGTCTTATTTTGTGTTATTATTATTGCTGATATTGATTGTAGGTTACACGAAAAACTCTGTTAATTCCAAAAGAAGTTAAATTCAAAAAATTTAAACACTCTATTATCATTATTATTAAAATTGCAATTAAATAATGTTTAACCATTCTACCGTAATTGAAATTCAATAATAAAACATGTAATTAAAAAACACGAGATCGTTAATTCAACTAAAATAAAAGAAAAAAAAAAAAGGAAAATAAGGTCTGTCGCATCGAAGCATTTTAATATGAAACCACACTTATTGAAATAATAACTTTTAATTGCACTTACACTATTTGTTGAGGTTGAAACGTGCGTGAAGACCACATCACTTTTTAATCTTGAAATTCTTTACCTCTGAATCTTTTTAAAAATTCGCGTCAAATTGAATTTGTAGTTTTTTATTTTTTTTAATTTTTATTTTTTTTTTTTGGGGGGGTGGGGGTGGGTTGCGCCAAGAGATCCTTCCAAAGAAATATCCATACAAGTCGGAATTTCAGTTCTAAAGCCGAAATTCAACAAGGTTCGGTTGTGTGAAATGTGTATCAAAAAAAGAGAAAGAAAAAAAAAAGTAAAGTAAAGAGTACTTGTTAACACAACTAGTAAAATTTTATATTTCTTTGTGGTTATCTTACCGATAGCTCCCAAAAATACATTTATAACCTCTTCTGTATACTGTATTGGTAGAGGGCAAGGAAAAAAAAAAAATCTAAAAAAAAAAAATAAATTGAGCAAATCCGGGTCATCTTTTCACAAATGAGCAAAGATTATTTAACTAAAGAACCATTTACTAAAATAGCCAAAAAATCAAAAAAAAATTCTACTATTAGATACGTCACATTCAACGTCAATGGTATAAAGACTATATTTAATTATCATCCATGGAATCAATTTAACAAAGATTATAACGCGGTATTCAATCTGTTAGACGCGGATATCATCACATTGCAAGAACTAAAATTGACAGATAGTTCCTTACAGCAAGCTAATGGATTAGTGCATCTACCAGACTATAAATCTTTTATTAGTATACCGTCAAAGAAAAAGGGGTATAGTGGAGTTGGCTTATTTGTTAAAAAACCAGTGGATACAAATAGAAAACAATTAACGGTCATAAAAGCAGAAGAAGGGATAACAGGATGGATACCATCTAAATCAGGAAAACCGTATTGTGAATTAGAAGACTGTATTGGTGGTTATACCGATTTAGAAAAAGATCCCAGTTTACACCTCGATAGTGAAGGGAGATGTGTTGTTATTGAACTTGCTGATAATACTGTTGTCTTTGCAGTTTATTGTCCTGCAAATTCGCAATGTTCATACGATGGGGAGATTTTTAGGTTGTCTTTTATGAAAACTTTGTTGGATCGTTGTCATAATTTAATGAAGATGAATAAGAAAGTTGTACTTATGGGCGATATTAATATTGCAATAGATTTGATTGATCACGCTGATTCTATTGAATTGGGAGTCAAAGAACGTCGTATAAACCCAAGTCTGAGTGGTCATAGATTTGAAGTGATAAATTATGAAGAATGTGTACGTTTCAAGAAAACTACTAAAGCAAGAGAAGTATTAAATGAATATGTAGTTAGATCATTATGGCAAGACTTGAAAAATGAAGGCAAAGGGGACGAGGATGAAGATAAACGATTTTTATTCGATACTACGAGATTTGTTCAAGGTAGGCGACAGAAGATGTATACTGTTTGGAACACTTTAACTAATGCCCGTAAAGTAAATTTTGGTTCGCGAATTGATTATATATTTTTTAGTGATTCCAAAATGATCCAAAGAACTTCACATGCTGATATTTGGCCTTTCATATTGGGTTCTGATCATTGTCCAGTTTTTGCTGATTGTGATATTGATGAAAATGATAAAGATGAAGATATTGAGCAACCAAAATTAGATTTTGAAGCTAAAATGCATCATGGCATTCAAAAAGTTAAAGATATTACTAGTTTTTTTGGAACTAAAAGGCAGAAACGTATATAGGGCATTATATATAGTCAGCATATATATAAATTTTATGCAAACCAACGACTGAGCCGCGACCATGGCTGTTAATTTCTTTTTTCACATAACCAATCCTAAAAACTTACTCAGTTTAACTACCAGTGTATAACAATTAAGATCAACGTTATAGTAATCTTTCAAATTATACGTTGAACAAAAGAAACAATTATTAAACTTCTCAAAATCTTCACCAAAGACCTTAATAACAATTGATCTCGCTGAATTTTCGACGCTAATAATTTCAAAAGGTAATGCTTCCCCTATCAATCCATAAAGCTTGTTCATATTGGCCAGTATCAATGATTTCCATACACTTAAATCTATAGTGAGTTTGTTAAATTGTGTCAATGTCTCTGGCTCTAGATCAGGCTGTGGGATACTATAAAAGTTAGTACTTAGTTACTTTCAAGACTAGAATTAGGTATATACATACATCTGTAGTTTCATATAATACCATTGACTATTGGTTAGTTTTTTTTTATTTATCGTTATTTCATCTTGTGATTCCATTATTTGATGAGAGTATATAAAAATAAATATACAGATATATATGTATATTATCTCTTTTTTTTTTATTTTTTGTTTTGTCTTCTTTTCCTATAGAGATGTATGTATGGTCGTGCGCGCATTGCTTATTTTGCAACTCTTTGTTTATATTTGTATTATTATATCACTAGATGATGTTGATGATATAAGAGATGAAGACTGTAAAGATGAGTTCGTTGTTTGATCAATAACCATATTACAAGTTTCCTTGTCTGCCTTGTATGCACTTTCAAATGACTGCTCTTCTTGTGGACTAGTCGACTGAAATAATGTAGATAATGGAGCACCTCCAAAGGGAACATTCTCAGATGGTGTAACAACAACAGGGATCGCAAATCCTTGTGTACTCGTTGGAGACGAGAATAAAGGTTGAAATAACCCCTGTTGAATAGGGAAAGTCATCATAGGAGGTAAAACCGCCTTTATGGGACTACTATAACTATGATGCACTAAAACAAATGCAGATATTGGGTATACATTAATGTTTGTTTGTATGGGATGAAGTTGTGATTTTGGTTTTCTTGATGATGAACGTTTTGGTGGGGGCATTAAATCATGAACGTAAATGTCATATGTATAGTTATGTCTTAGGTTTATTATCTCGTACAGTTGATAAATGATTTTCTTTTTCATTTGAAATCTTTTGGTGTTGTGTTTGTATTTTGTTCACAAATAGTTGCAAAAAAGAATAAAAAAAAATAAATATAAAAATAAAAAATTAAATTTTTTTAAAAAAACAACTGTGAATTGTCGTAATTTTACAGTTGAAATCATGTACATATACTCGCTACGCAATCAACAGTTTAGATACTAAAACAAATTATTTCAGTAAGTTTTTGCGGTCTACGGGAATCACCGCTAAATTGATTTACCTGATACTCCATTACACGGAGTTACTAATTTTTTTTCTTTTTCTAATTCTCTTGAGTCATGCAAAATTTCAAACTACTGATATTTTCAAGAGTCCCCTATCCACTGATACCCCTTTATCGAATTTTGCAAACTTTAAATTTCGTAAATAGAAGAAAAAAAAAGAAGTCCAATGACGTCAACTGGGACAGATAACGTTTTTAGTAAAAGTGTCTGATTCCTTTGTACGCCAACAAAACATGCAATTCCTATTACTTGATATTCTTCAGTGTAAAAGTATTCATTTTTCATCATTAAATAACATGAAATTTAAAGTAACCAAAGAGTAGGAAACATTCAAAAACAAAACAAAATAAATACAGAAAAAATTAATTATGTAAGATTGACAGACACAATTTGTACTACACAAAAGCACAAAATTTTAACGGCGTAAAAAATTAAACACCACACACACACCACCCCTTTCCTGAAATAGCCTTTGGCTATGAAACTGTTTCTTGTTATAGAAATGCCAAAAAAAGATTTGCAATTTACTCGAGGAAATTACAGAAAAAATGTCTATGTCAGAAATAAAGAAGAGATTACGAATTAGCCAATATAAGTGAGAAAATGCATGATTCAGTTTTTTTTTTTTTTTTAGTTTTTTTGATTTATAATTATAACCATCACTGACAAAATCATCAAAGAGAGAGGATATTAATAAACGATATTGAACTATTAGATTTTTTAAAAAAATGTTTTAATTATATTTATTATTACTATTGCTTTTAAATTCGTTAATGTCCCAAGATTCGGGCACAAAAAAAGAATAATATTAAATTAGAAACCAAAAGTAATGGCACTATATTACCACGATTATAATAATTACCGGTGTCGTAATAATGAGATGGTAAAATAGAAAGGAAAACCCGACATGTTTAAAAATTAGAGGTAGTTTCACCTGACCACAGTATAATACCTTGTTGATTGTTTGTGCCAATGAAAATAACACACCATCTAACGTTGGAGCAATTCATTATTCCATTATATCTCTATGTAAATAAGCACATTATTCCAACGGTTGTGTATTTACAATTTTGTAATTTGTTTTGAGTGAGGATACCGTAGTTTATTTTAATGTTATCAAATCTCTTACAATTAAATAAGTACTCTTTAGTTGCTTGAATCATATGAGACCAGTTGTTATTGGCTCCCATTTCTATTTAAATTTTAAGGTTAAACTTGTCAACTAGACAACATACATAAGACATAAAAGACAAAAAAATAAAATAAAAAGGAGATGAATTTTGATAGAGTAATTACAATTCTAAAGAAGCTGTAAATCTAATATAAAATCGGAATGTACATGTTTATCATGCAGTCGAAAGCATCTGACTTTTGTGGTACGGTTATTCATTTTTATTCTTATTTTTATTTTTTGGTTTTTTATTTTTTCCAATGGTTAAGGATTACGGGTTACGGGTTACGGGTTACGGGTTACGGGTTACGGAGGGTACGTTGCATTTTTAGTTTTAAATTTTTTTTTATCTCGTACTACGAATTTCCCTTTGTTTTGATAGTTTAAATTTTAAACGTCTGTGTTTCGGAAATAATAATAATACTATCTTTACAACCAATAATAAAATATTCATCAAACACTATTAATACAATACTTCATTTTATTAGCTATTAAATCAATTAATCGAATTGAAATATATTAATAGAGTAAAGTCCAGCCTCGTTTACCACAAATTTAACATCATTTGGACTCGCATTTTAATTTCTTAATTTTTAAAGTTGTTATTTTTTTATTTTTTATTTTTTAGCCACTCGGACACACTCAAGCAAACTTACAGACACAGACACATTTTTAATCATCCATCATATTCATCAACATCATCAACAAATTACAAATTGAAACAATCAAATTAATTTTATTAATTTTATTTATTTTATATATTCATTTTAATTTCTAATCACTATTATAAACGTTCTTAGCTTTTATTTTTTTTTTTTTATTATTATTAAAGAAGAAAAAATTTATATTGTATTACTTTCAAAATCAGAATAACTGGATCTTCAGGTTTTAAATTTCTTTTTTTCTTTTTTTTTCATTTTTTTTTTTTTTTTTTTTTTTTTTTTTTTTTTTTTTTTTTTTTTTTTTTTTTTTTTTTTTTTTTTTTTTTGTCCAGTAAAATTAATTCAACCGTTATTCATCTATACCTAAATTATCACCCCCTTTATCGCTGCGTTATTATAGAAACCATTGAATCACCGATTCTGTTTACATTGATACATTATGAGTTCACTAGATAGTCGTAATAATGAGGCAGCATATGTCGATGCACTAAGTAAAAGAATAGAATCTTTATTACCAAATCATACTGGCCGGAGTATAGAAGAAATTGAACTTGATCAACAATATTCAATGACTAGAAAATTACTATTAGAGAACAACCACCGAAACGCAAGGAATATTACATTCATTTTAACGTCTTTTGTATCAATATTGAAATCAATTAGTATTGAATCTGCAAACAATAAAGTAAAGCATAGGGATGACAAAACAAGAAATTCAGTTTTGCTAGTATGCAGATTATTGGCCGATATATTGATATGTAATTGGGATAGAGAATCACATGTACTCGATGACAAAGATTTGCTAAGTAATTATTCAAAATTTTATTATTATGACACCCCACAGAAAATTGACTCACCTGCTGTAGCTGATTTAGTTGACACATTTGTTAATTTACTATCATCAAATGTTATTAATAAAATATTATCTTTGGTTCGCAACGAACAGACAGCAACGGCAATAGCGGTTTCTAAAGAGGAACAAGAAATTGCCCGTGAAGATCAACCAATGACCAAAGAAGAAGAAACAGCACATGTATTGGAACAGATTGATTTGAATTTGGATACAATCATTCGTTACATTGCAACCGCAAACCCAGATGACTACTATGGTGTAATAACAGAAAAAATTCATCGATATGCCATCACAGACTCAACCGTTCCTTTACCAGTCTTGCAAAAATACTTGCCCTTAATGAAATATTTCTTTTTTTCAGAATTTAATGCAGTTAGAGTTGTTGAAGATAGTTTAAGAACTTTACCACATATTAGATCTAGAACTTGGAAGCAAACATATCTATATTTTTTAACACAAAGTATCAAAGATCAATCGTTTTCTCGTACTTTGGACTATAATAAATTGGTTGATATTAATGATAAGCATCAAACTTATGTGTTACGAACCCTTTTCGATTTAGCTTTTAGCCTATTTGATGAAGGTACAGCCAGATCATCATGCGCATCATTTGTTTTAACTTGGTTAGTTGCCGTTTGTCTCGAAGATATTTCCGATGTTAATAATGATAGACCGTTGAACAAACTAAAACTTACATTTAACAAGAGATTGAAATTTATTGTAACTTTATTAAAAGAAACCAACAATGCTGCAAACTTGGAAAGCTTTGACGGATTAATACATCTTTTTCATTTAGGTGCCCGTTTGAAAGCTCATAAGTTATTATATCATCCAGTTTATGTATTCAGTGAGAAATTTTTGGATGAGACTTATCGTAATTTATTAAATTTTGGAAAAGTTCACAAAGATGATTTTATTACAGATGAGGAATTGCTTGTGCAATATGAATATTTAACAGTCAATTTTTATCTTGCAGCAATTTTGTTAAGACCAGACAAATATATTAAGATTGTGATAGAAAACTACAAACGCAATCCAGAAGAACTACGATCTTCTAAAGTGTTTGGAAAAATTATTAAAGGATTATCCGAAATTCAAACTGCTAAAACGATTTTTTTCACTGCTATGGAACAAGTTACACCCATTTTAAAACAAATGATCTATGGTGCAGCAAAGATTTTGAATAAATATGACATACGATATAATCGCTACGATCCTTTCTTAAACAACGGTAATAGTAATAATGAATCATCAGCAGCTTCAATTTCTTCAAGTGTTTCAAAAATTGAATTAGGGAACGACCCAACCATTCTAACTCAATTAGCTTTTAACTCAATAAAGACAAAATTAGATCATTATTCTGAAGATTTATTTGAATTTGAATCTAGATCAACCAGTAATAAGAATTTTGGAGCATCATCTTCTCATTTATCTACTTCAACTTATAGATTCCGTATTGTGAATGGAGCAGAAGAATTGTTATCAGATATTTTTCAAATTTTTACACCAGCAGTAGATTTTTATTTCAACGATCTTAAAAATTCAATGACAGAAGATGTTTATAAAAACACACCATTACATGATATACTTCCACAAATTGTTCAATTTTGTCATGAAGCAGTCATTCCAATGAGATTGGCGTTTAAAATGAAATGGGTTGTTGAGGGGAATACTCATTTATTAGATGCTGCTAAAGCATTATCAATGAAGGTAGTCGATCCTAATAGTAGATTAGTTGAGGGGAGAACAACATTATCAGTATTTGCAAACTTCTATTCTAGTTGTTGTATTGTTTTCGTTACATGTGAGGCGTGCTTATCAATTTCTTTACTTAGTGCCAAGTTCAAATCATGCTTTTTATTTTTAAACACTTTTTTACAAAAGAGGAGGCATTTCAACCAATTTACAGATGAAAGTCCAATATTGAGTAATTCAAATTATACAAATTATGTGAAACCTTGTGAAGATGTGATACCTTCTGTCGAAAAGGTATTGTTGCTTTCATTGTGTACTCATGATATGCTGTTTTACTCGTACGCTTTACAAGGAATTGATTGGTATCTCAACGAAATTAAAGACAATGAAACTTACTATTATAAAAATGGCACCCATGAAAACTTGTCAGAAACGTTTGAAAAAATTTTGGCTGATAAATCTGTATTTACAGGATTTGTGAATCTTCATAGACGTCACGTGAACATTTTAAGAGAAGCAAAACCAACGACATCATTATTTGAAGTATGGATCACTATTTATTATCGTTGGCTAGGACTCATTCATACCAAAAAACCAATAGGAAATGATGAAACACTTGTGTTGAGACATTTTACTGGGTTCCTTGTTTCCACGTGTGGTTGCTTTTTATCAAAAAATGAATCGACTGGAGAGAACTCAGAGTGGTATAGTAAAATTTCACCTTATGTATCAGATTTATTTGACAAGTGTATTGAATTGTTAATTACTCAGGATATGGTTATTCAAATGATTGTTAAGGAAGCTTTATCAAATGAAACACATCCAGAAGTTTTTTGTTTAATTGCATCAAAATTGATGAGTACAGCTACAGCTTATTTTGAACAAGACAAAACTGATCTCACTTCATTATTTTTGGATCGTTCCATGATAGTCATGGCATCAATGATTGCTTCGAAAAGTGAAGGTGCTCTTTATTTAGCATCAATGTTTCCAGAAATTTGTCAAACATTTATTAAATTCATCAATTCTGTTGAAAATCAAATTGAAAGAATCAAACTACAATTAAGATTTTGTAAATTTGGCATTGGTATAGAATCTGACCGTACCGTCACCGGGTTGAACGGAGCTTATAAATTGAGAAACTTGTTTTCAAGGGCAACGACGGATTGGTTAGAACCAGCTGTATTTTCTGAAGATCTTGATGAAAGAAGTGTTACTCCAAAGGATAATTCAAGCATGCAAAGTGGAAAAGATTCAGAAATACAATTTTTAACTTTGGATTTAGCAGTAGAATGTTCACAGCTTTTACGTGATCAATGTGAAAACCTATTATTGGAAGTACCAGAAGGTATTAAAGATGATGAAATCAAAAAATACAAAGATTTGACATTTAGTACTTATTTTTCGTTGGTTTATAAAGTCATTCAAAAATATATCACAAGCTCACCACCTGCAAGTAATCGTGAAAAGCACAAACATGCTACTGTGATTAATAATGTTTTACAAGCTATAACAAATATTTTACAATATGACCCACAAATTGGTATGAGATTTATTTTGCCTATGGGTTATCATGAAGATAAAAAAATCAGGTCAATATTTTTGGATGTTTTTTCTAAAATGTTACTTTCGCAAAGCGTGAATGTTAATAAGGAACAATACCCAATAGAGTTAATTGAAGAATTGACCGACCAAGTTGAAATTTTTGGTTCAATTGCAGAATGCGCATCATCATTGGAACATAATCTATTAGCTTCTTCCTTTTTTGGAGTGTTTTCTTACACTGGTAAATTAAACAAGTTATTTACGGTGTTACTTTCTAGAGAAATTTCCCTGTTAACAAGATCGACTGATTTGTTTAGGCGCAATTCAACGTTGACTAAATTTTTATCATGTTATGCTCAATCTTATGGTGCGGAATATTTGAATAAAGTTTTGCGTCCAATTATTGAGAAGATCAATGATGATGATGTTCAATTTGAAGTGGAAAAAAATGGATTATCAGATACTTCAGATATTTTTTTAGTGTATTTGGAAAAAATAGTGGATCTGATTGTGAATTCCATAGACGATTTACCAAATTCTTTCAAATGGATTTGTAAAGAAGTATATGATTCTGTATTAGCAAAGTTCCCCGATGCAGCTTTAATTGCAGTAAGTTCATTTATATTTTTAAGATTTTTGTGTCCGGTTATTATAAGTCCAGAGCAACATTTCGAGATGACCATTAAAAATGCCAAGGTTAAACGTTCATTAATGCAATTGGTAAAAGTTTTACAGAATATGGCGAATGGTACTTTAAGTTCAATTAAATGGCCTGCCTTGTGTAGCAAAAGTGATGAGTTGCTTGAATATAATCAAAAGATATATGATTTTTTAACAAAAATTTCCACAAATGAAACCGTACATTATGAATTTGCTGAACAGATTGCTGAAGAAATACCATTGAATGAATTACGATATTTACACAAGTTTATTTATACGTATTTTACCAAAATTAGACTGCAATTTCTTTTCCAGTCACCTGCTATTTTACTGTTGAATTATAAAGCAGAAAAATTTAAAAAATTTGATAAAATAGTAATGCATTTGGGTCAACCGAAACCTGCAATTAAATTGCAATTGAAGACCGCTTTGAAAATTCCTGATTCTGCTTCTGTTGATGATGATGAAAGTAAATTTGCTGACTACATGGCTAATATGGCTATCAGATATAGCGATCCATCATTGGAGTTGGGTGAAATTATTCAAAGTGCAATATTCAAAGATGGTACTCCTGCAGTCATTGTTAATTTAAAAGTTTTGAATCCTCGTCCGGATGATGCTAATTATTTGGCCTATAAAATTTTTGAAACTGCTTCACAATTTTGGGATAATAAATTTTATTTGGTTTATGATTTCACTGAGTATTATTTTTATACTAATGAAGCAAATGAGAATTACGCAGACATACTTTACAAATATGGTACTAAACTGTGGTTTAACAATTGTCAAAGAATTTACTACATGAACATTCCATGGAACCATCACGAACTTCTAATGGAAGCAATGAAAAATACCCGAACTAGAGGTGCCAAATATGGAACCAAAACTTATACTTATTCATTGGATGATTCAGACAGGGTAATCAATAGTTTGTGTCTTAACCAAGAAACTTTATCCATCAATAGAGAAAATAAAGTTAGTTTTTCAAATGTTTTGGTCTATGATGCAAATGGAGAGACATTTGTTGCAACTAAATTTAAAATAGGAAGACGGTTCCTTACTTTGTGTTACGATGAACGAATCAAATTCCAAACAGAAGTAAGTGGTACGGATGGTTTTACACCTGTTGAAGTTTACAGAATTACCGAGATCAACAAATGTGAGGTATCTAATTATACTGGATATGACGATGAATTTACAATTTATATGAAAGGTGGATATAAAGTAGTACTAAGATCAGAGAAAAGACTTGAGATTTTAAGATTTTTGTATTTTACTATATCAAGATTACCCAAGGAACCATTTGGTTTAAGTTCAGAATTGGATTATCAAAATGAACGTCATTCAATGCATTGGTTTGGAAGATTATATAATATTGTTTTTCAAGGATTATTGAATTCAGATGGAGAAGTAAAAGCCAAAGCTGCAACTTTGTTTGGTTCACTATCTACATACTTTGATATTGATTTTGGGATTAGAGAAAAGCATACAACTAAAGTACCATTCCCAGCTGATTCAACTAATTTTGTGGTTACTGTATCAACCCATTTAGCTAAACATTTTCCGCAACTCACTTATAGATTTTTCAAGGCTTATTTTGATAATTATGATAGAATGGATAAAGAAACTAGGTTCACGTCAATTTTATACTTGTCTCCTTGGATTCGTAATATTTATCAATATGTTTACCTGAGTGACGATAACGGAGCTGATAAAACAGCTGATTTGTTTAGATTATTTTGCCGCTTGTCATCTATTTATAAAGATAAAATTCCGTTCATTAATGATTATATTTGGTCTAATTTATTTCAAGAAGCAAGATTAGTGCTGACTTTGGTTGAAGAAGTAGTTGCTTTTGCTATTGATAGTAAGAATGATGGTCCTGACTGGTCATTTATTATAGCTGTTATACGCCCATCAATTGAAGTTTGTGGTGAAGTTACAGCAAGGTTAATCAATAGAATCAGTAAAGTTGTTATTACAGATTCAGCTATTGCAATGGAGTCTAAATTGTTTGAAATTTCTGTTTTAATCAAAATATGCTCATCATTGTTTTTTAATTCCTACAATTTGGCGAACACTTATTTGGCTGAATTGATTTTTTTGGTCACATTGTTGATCGATAACCCAATTCTTGATGTCGGAGAAGATTTACAAAAATTAGTAATGACAGCAATTCAATCTTTAGTTCATAAACCTGATTTGACCGAATCCCAGCAGAATAGAATTGACGATGCAATTGTTTATTTTTCAACACCAAGAGCAAAGATGTTATTTGGAGTTAACAGGGAGCAAACCAAAATTAGTGATGCTGGTCAAGCTTTTCATCGTATTAACAATTTTGAAAGATTAACAGATTATCTCAATGAATTCATTAAGCATTTTGCATCACCCAGTGATAGAACAAATTGGAGAGCTCGGTGGTCATCAAATGCAATTGATGTTGCTTTGAATACTTATTCTGCTTTCCAAGACCGTGCAATATTAGTGGTTGGTATTCTTGCTAAAGAAGGTATTGCAGATTCAGTTGCTTGCAGAACAATCAAATTAATTGCTAATGGTGAATTAGAAACCATAAATACAGCTATCTGTGTTGCTGTTGCTATTGCTAGAACTTTAGATGGATTACCAGATACTTCATATTTACCTCCAATATTGATATGGCCACAATTATGTTTTGCATATTTGAATCAATCTATATTTTATCCATCAGCATTGCAAAATGTTATTGCTTCAGTATTAAAAATAATGAAAAATGGACCTGATTATTTAGATAAGATGTTTGAACATAGACGTTACTTGGAACCTGAATTAAGTAATTTCGAAAAACGTCATGGCTATACTGTGACAAAAGAAAATTTTGGTGTCATTATTTATACAATTGCTTCTCAAGGATTGAGAGTTTCACAATATAGACATTTGGCAACTACTTGTATCATGAAGTATTTTAAACAAAGAGTGGCAATGAGAAAAATTGACGGGGAAACATTTAGTAACAATGCATTGGCTTATTTATTATTGTTGTATTTATGCTGTGATACTAAAGAAGTTGAAGAATTTATGCGTGATGTTGGTCTCCCTTGTGATTTTATGGAATTGAAAGATAATCAAAGAGTTCCTAGAGCTTTAATGGATTTATTAATGCAAGATTCAGTACTTTCTAGAGCAATATTAATTCATACTGGGTATTTCTTTGCTGATATTCAAGGTGTTGATATTCATTTCAAAATAAGATTCATTCAAATTTATAATTATCTTCTTTCAAAAAAGGCGGAGCAAGCATTGCTTATTTATCACTTTATACAACCAACAATAATGCATGATTTGGTAAGTACAATGCAAAGCAGAGCTGTTAAAAGCATTTCAGAGACGGTGGATTTTGTAACTCAAAGTGATTATGATTCGACAAAATATAAAATAATAATTGATGAAATGTTAGAAACTCATGATTTACAGATAATTAGAGACATGAGGTTTTTGAAACCATTTCATGAAACAATGAATGATAAAGAGGTATTTAAACCAGAATTTGATTCACTGTTGAAACCTATTCAATCAATGATTTACAGAGCAACAAGTAACTATACTAGTGGAACTACTTTAGAAGACTGATCTCATTTTATATGAAGGTTTTATTATTAATGTATATGATTATATTTTGTAAGAACAAAAACAAAAAAATTAAAAGCCTCACCTACTATAAAACTGTTCTATTTGATTTTTAAACAACCTGTAAAGTAACATAGTAGCTCTAGCATCTTCAACCGAACTATGTTCGCCATTTTGAATATCAAGTTTTAAATAATGTTTTGTCAATTTTTTCAAACCTGGAGGTTTACCACCACTCAACAGTCTAAATTCCGGGAACCTCGAAGTATCTCTAATCATATGTCTTGGATGTGTCAAATATAAAGCTTCCAAATCCTTAACCAAGGAATGACCAACTAATATCGTATCGTCTAGGATATCAGCAACTTTTCTCTGTGCAGTTTTAAAATCAATAGCATCTTTCAAATCACGTGGTCGGACCCCACTTACCCA
This sequence comes from Candida buenavistaensis, assembly GCA_030582575.1. NCBI lineage: Eukaryota > Fungi > Ascomycota > Pichiomycetes > Serinales > Debaryomycetaceae > Candida > Candida buenavistaensis. Next base: position 52,646 of record JAKTXM010000036.1, on the reverse strand, counting down.
AGTTCTATAATCAGTCACTCTTTTATTTGGTCGAACAAATGAATCAAATATAATCACACCGTATAAATTCACAATGGATACCCTAGCCAAAGCTGATTCACTCCCGTTCGGCCCGACCCCAACAAACTCACAATCCATCGCAACGTACCTTCCCTGACGAGTTTTATAGTCGAATTTCTTGTGCGGTAACGGTTGTGGAGAGGACGGAATTTTGTCAGCAGAAATGGAATCGTTCTGGGTAAAAATTGCATATTCTAATGGTGATGCTAAGCGTCGTATCGGTGTTGAATTTGAGACCATGGTATTAAATGTATCAACTGGGCATACTGATGTTATGTAGCCTCGTATCTGAGGTTCTGGTAATGGTTTCTTATGCTGTACTTTTCGTATACCTCCATTGCGAGCACCTTTATTTCTTTTATTTAAGTTTTTCCAGTTGGAGGAGTAGTTGTGTGACATTGAGAGAAGTTGAGATGTATGCGATTTTTCTTTTCTTTGTTTTTATATTTTTTTTTTTTCTGCTCTTTGTTGTGTCGTGCATATACTTTTCTATTTACATAAACATACAACCGAACTATAGTCCACCACTTGAAAAGTTATAAACTTGTAATACCCATTTTAATCTTGATATTATTTCCAGACATTCAGTTTCATTTGCAGCTATCAAATAGAATTTCTTCATTGGAATTTCTTTACCAGTATTTGAGATATCAGCATCAGCTAATTGTTGACTCTTTATAATGATCCGGAAATAATTTGGATTCTTAATATACTGCTTTAATTTTATAATCTGAGTAATATGAAATGAATAAGTCTTTGTCAGTTGCTTATTATGGTTTCTGTTAAATTGATGATTTAAGTAGTTGTGATGATGATTGTGATTATGGTTTTGATTATTAGTCACAGATGATTCCACCGGTGTTCTCAATGTCAAATCATCTGGTGGTGTTAAATGAATATAATCACCATCTATTATAAAATTCTTTTCACTAAAATTCTTAATCTTCATTTTACTATTGTTTTTAAGTACTTTCCAATTAAAATATATTGTATTTAAATTAATTGGTAGTTCTGGGGTATTTCCCTTCAAAATATTATCAAGGTATTTATTTGAACCAATAGCTTGTTTAATTGAACTAGCAGAATTAAAAGAATTCTTTTTATTTGATTCGCTAGATGGCATCAGCACACTTGAAGGTCTCGTAAATGTACTCAAACTCAATTTTTGTACTTTATCATCCAATTGTTCTACATTTGGAGTGATGTTTGGTGGTAAACTATTATCCAGTGGTGTGATTCTAGCTTCAATCATACCTAGATCATAACTCGATTTAAGAATCAGATTGAAATTTGTCGTCAGAGGTATAAGTTCTAACGTTGACAGTCTTAAATCATAACATTTCTCCACGTCTCTAACAAATCTACTTTGTCCAGTACTTTGGTCAACTACTCGAAAACGATATTTAGTCACAATTAATCCTTGTTGAGCACAAAATTCTTTTAAAACTTGGCCCATTGTATATTCGCCAGGAACATTGATTGACAGTTTCCGTGGTAAACCATCACCATCATATTCAAATACTCCAATTTCAAATTCTATTTTGCCAATTGCCGACTCATTAATTTCACTTTCTACAATTTCAGTGATACTTTGCCTTCTTCGTTGGAATGCGTCAAGATTGCCTTTAAATTCTGCAGGTATTGGTGATTGTGATTCGTTCTTTTTTATTTCATTCTGATCGGTGACTTTACATATAGCCAATTGTTTAGGGTTATTATAAGAAGAAAGCAACCTAGTACGATCTAATATCCCAAATGAACCATAATTCTCTCCATCTTCGTCTACCAATTCTAATCTCCAATGATTCGGGTTCATATAACTCAAATAACTGATATCGTTAAACTCGGGTAATTTTGCAAGTTGCAATAAAATATAACCAATACAATCAGATATTGCCACATTATCGGCCATTGTTAAAGACGTAATACTAGCGGTTGTACTGGGGGGCACAAATATATCAAAAGTTGATTTATGAAAGGACAGAGCTTCAACACCCACAAATGAATAATAATTCAACGGATTGACATTGGCTGACTTGTATTTTGAATGAATTAATGAACTTAGATTAGAGCCTGCTGGTCGATTCATTGTATTTGGGACAACTTTTTCAAATTGTAATGTAGGTTTCTTAGCCAATGCAGCAATACCTAAAAACGATTTATTATTACTTGCAGATGATGAATGTGGCCTACTTAATGCTGTATGTTTAGGAACTGTATGTTGATCAAATGAATCAGATTTCTTTTTCTTTCTGGATTTCTGGGAATCAAATTCCAATACGTTACTTGTTCGTACAAATGAGAAACTATCATTTCCATTATCATTATAAGTTTGGTCTAAAATCAATGACGATTCCACCATTGAGTCGTTGTCCAAGTCAGTAAATTCTGAATCGTTTGAGTAGACATCCTCATCAAAATCAGAGTCTTCTGTGTCTTCAGTATCAAATTCTTCGTCGTCATCGTCACCATCGTCTTCTGCAACTTCAGCCTCCTCATCAGAAATCTCCTCATTTTTTGGGTGATAATTATGGACAACATGACCTTGGGCATTAACGGGAACTCCAAAATCACTATCAATGGTCACAACATCACTATTATCTTGTACTTTTTTGGGTTTAACATCATCATGTTCTGGTGATTCTTTTTCTTGTTCCGTAATGTCGCCATCTTCTGTAGTCACTTCTTCTAAAGTATTACTCAAACTGTTTGTATTCTGGAACAATTTCATTTTTCTTGCATCAATATCACTATCACTATCACTATCGCTATCACTATCACTATCTGTATCAGTAGCTAATTCATCACTTTCCTCTTTCCCTGATTGAAAAAACTTTACAATTGGTATTTTTGATTTTGATTTTGATCTTGATTTTTTATTTACATGTGTACTACCTCTGATAGTTTTAGTATACCTTAAACCAAAATTTGAAGTATTTCCATTTTTAGATTCATCTTGTGATAGTATATTATCATCACTTTTACTTTCAAGAATAGGTGCTAATTCTGTTTCGGCTGTAGAGGTAACAGCAAAGTCTGAATTAGAATATTCCAGTAACTCCGGTATATATCCATTCTGTTCATTGTCCTTGTCCTTATCTTTTTTTTTAGAGATTTTCTTTTTACGTCGTTTTTTGGATGATTTCTTTATATTATTTACACTTGAATGTGAAGAATAATTGCCTTCCTGTCTTGAATTCTTATTAACGGTTTTTTTTATATGTCTGGCTATTTCAAAAGTAATGGGTGGAGATTCTGGTAAAGTTGAATTAATGCTATTTTGAAAATTGGTTGATCGTAGTTGAGACGGTACGTGTTGTAGTATTTTCTTTGGATATTCTGAATCTTCATTAATAAAAGAATAAACAGTTCGTAAATGATCCAATAGTTCTGCTTGATCTAGAGGGAATGACATGGCTATTTTTACTATTTCATAACTTTATGCTGTATAATAATGATTTGGATAAGTTCGTATTTAGCCTAGAAAGTATTGTAATCAGTCTATTATATAATACGCACTTTTTATTTTTGGTTGGTTGTAAACAAGAAATTTGTAATAAATAATTTTGTCAAATTGTCTTGATCCAAGGACAAAATAAATTGTTTTATTCTGCACCCTAAATACAATATAAAATGTAATAAATAATTTTGTCTAAAAACATGTATACAATACAATACTTATTTTTCAGGTAGTATAATATAGGTATTAATAAAAAAACTACAACATATGGATCTATAATATTGAATATTTATATATATATAATTTATTAAAATACGAGTATATTAATCACTCCCGTATTATCCATTATATAAATTTTTTAGTAAAGTGTGTTATGTCGTTATGTCATAGTAAATTTTTTAATTGCAAGTTTGCTCTTATGTGTGTGTGCGTGTGTGTGTGCGTGTGTGTCTCTTTCCCTCACTCTCTTGCTCGCTCGCTCTCTTCCTTTCTTTCAGTTGCTGTTGCTGTTACATTACTCAACCCTTATTAAAAGATTCTCTCTCTCACTTTTAAACAACAAAGAACGTAGAAAAAATAAAATAAAAAATAAAAAATAAAAATAAAAAAATAATACACATTCCAACATATCAACCAGAAAAACGTTGACTAGTACTAAAGGGAAAAAGACAATTAACTCAAATAATATTTATTTTTTGGTTCAGAATATTCTCAATTAATAAGAATTCAATGTATCACATTTATTTAGACACAAATTGATTAGAAAAATAAAAAGAAAATGCATAAATTTAGATATACTTTTCATCATAGTAATAAGAATAATGATGATGAAAATAAACTAACAACTACTGGTAGTGAAGTTGAAACTAATAAATTAAGTTCTTCTAGTTTACAAGATTTACATGATGATTTAGATGATATTTATAATAATTATACTGTATCAGCAAATAATGATAGTGTTGATACTTTAGATTCTAAAAACGATCAAGCCAAAAATAGATTTATTTATGAGCCTCCCAAAAAACAAGACGATTCGGGTTTACCCGTCATTCATGTATCTTCAAGATTATCATCTTTGGGTAACGATGCAAATGGAGTAGGAGGAGGAATTGCCAAGACCGCACCGGGAACACCACTATCTACAAATTCATTCGATTTCAGACCAGAATACCCTCGTGCTGTAACAAACTCTTCATTAAATGTATTAATAGATTCCCCTAATCAAAGTTCAGATTTCAGTCATCTCGTGGACCAAACTCCACCTAACGAGAATATTGAAAGGTTTGAAAATAAAAATGAAGAAGGACAAGAGGATGAAATTCCAAAGTCAAAAGAGTTACAAAAGGAAGACGAAGATTGGGAAACAAAAGGCGCAGCAATTAGAAAAGTTAGCACTGCCGATGGTGAAACAAAAGTTATTCGTCGTAATGTAACTGATTTTAAGTTTGGTAAGGAGTTAGGTGAAGGTTCATATTCAACTGTTATCTTAGCAACCGATAAAATTTCTTCAAAGCAATATGCAGTTAAAGTATTAGATAAGCGACATATAATCAAAGAAAAAAAAGTGAAATATGTCAACATTGAAAAACATGCATTGAATCGTTTAAGTAATAGATTGGGTGTTATCTCTTTATATTTTACTTTTCAAGATAAGGATTCACTTTATTTTGTATTGGATTATGCTTCCAATGGAGAATTATTGACATTAATTAAAAGGTACAACACTTTAAATGAAGAATGTACTAGACATTTTGGAGCACAAATTTTAGATGCTATAAAATATATGCATGATAATGGTGTTATTCATAGGGATTTAAAACCAGAAAATATATTGATAGATGAAAAAATGAGAATTCAAATTACAGATTTTGGAACTGCGAGACTATTAGAAAAAAAGAATGATGAAAGTGAAGATTATCCCTTGGATGTAAGAGCAAAATCATTTGTTGGAACCGCTGAGTATGTTTCCCCTGAATTATTAGAAAATAAATATTGTGGGAAGCCAGGTGATATTTGGGCATTTGGGTGTATTATATATCAAATGATTGCTGGGAAACCTCCTTTTAAAGCTACAAATGAATATTTAACATTTCAAAAAATTACAAAATTGCAATATGCGTTTAGTGCTGGATTTCCTACAATTATAAGAGATTTGATAAAAAGAATCCTTGTTTTACAACCTTCAAGACGTGCCACTATACCAGAAATTCAGAAACATTATTTTTTCCAACTGGTTAATTTCGATGATTTTGACCTGATTTGGTTATCTGAAACCCCTGAAATTGGTCCTTATAAGATGACTGCTAAATCTATGATGAAGATACCAGAGTCATCATCATCGTCTAAGCCTCCACCATCTAATGTCATCAAGAAAAAGATTGCAAAACCAGCTAAACCGGCAACTCAAAGCCCTAAACCCCCTGTTAGCACAACTAATGGAACGTCACCAGCTCCTGATAGAAGTGCCAACACACTGACTCAACTCAACACCAAGTCTGCTGAAAAAGTAAGTGCAGCTAGTGTTGCAGCATATGTATTAAATAAAGGTCCAAATAATTCAGATTCTAGTATCGAAGATTCCTCCAAAAGTTCAAATGAAATGAGAAAAGTAGCATCGCATTCACAAGCTGATTATATTCCAGGTACAAACATTTTACGTCCTCAAATTAATACTAGACCATCAGTTGGATCGTATGTTAGGCAACCATCTGGAGGTGTTCGGGCGCCACCATCCAGTGTTGTACAACAAGCTCAAAAACAAGCAACCCCGCCACCACAACAACCAAAACAAAAACCTAAAGTAATGGAAGTTACACCAATGACCACTTTGGAAGCTGCATGGGATTCTTATTTGATACATCCTGATGAAAGAGTTTTTAGAATTGGGCCAGTAATTGTTCATAAAGAACCAACCGAACCATTTGAGAAAAAAAATAAAGCATCATTACATGTTTCTCCACTAGAGATGTCTAATAAAAGTAATAGAAGTAGATCCAACACAAGTTTATTATCGCAACTTGTACATGAAGTCAATAATAGTGCTCAAGATTTGCATGCGAAAGAAAACTATGATGAATCACTTGCAATACTTGAACCTCAACATAATCTCAAAAGAACTACAAGTTCCGCAAGTCTGAAGAAAGGTGGTGGACTCGAGAGAAGTGCATCTACAAACAAGAGTAGTAAGAGAGCTTTCTTCAAGAAATTGGGATTTACTAATATGGATAAGAATGACAATGAAGAGATTAGTGGACCAAGTTTGACCGATAAACCGCAAACATGCACAATGATAGTGACTACCCATGGTAGGGCATTGCTATTTGTAAGAGATGATTCAGAAGCTAATTATACAATGATTGCTGAAGTTAAATTAAAATATCCATTTATTCATTTCCAAGAATTAGTGTCGGTTCAAAACAAGCTTTCCTCTAAATTATTACCATCTGTGGGTATATTTGTGATCAGTTCAATTGATAATTCATTGATATTTGAAGTTGAAAAGTTTGAAGTTAATTTATGGACAGAAGCATTATCCAAAGCTAAATTTAATGAAATTGAAAGAGAAAAATTGGCTGAATCAGAAGGTCAATCAACTACGAAAACAGCAAAGAAACAAACACCTTCTGCTCATTCATCACCAAAATTAATGGCAGCTCCGTCATTCGATGCACCACCAAAATCCAAGAAAAAGCCTCAACCAATAAATACTAAAAAAGGAACCCAAAGTTCCCCACCATCATCGTCATCACCAGCATCACCTCGTTCGCCTCCAACCAGATCAACTAACATGCTCAAGATGAAATTACAAGCAAATACACCTAAAAGAAAACCACCGCCGGTAAGTCCACCGAACGAATTGAATTCACACACCGGCTTACCCATGAGGTCAAATGAAAATGGAACATTAACAGCTGCTCAGTTGGCGGTGTCTCAGAACTCTCCAAATACTTATTCAAATCATAGAAGATCAAGCTTTACAAAAGAAGACGGTACAAAAATTGATCCTAATAAGGCTGGAAGATCAAATAGTAATGGTAGCGGAGGAAAGAATGGAAGCGGTGTAACTGCTTTAAACTCTAAATTTTTAGCTAGAAGTACTAGGAATAAATAAATAAACACTACGTAAAATATTATTTTAGTTGCAAAATTATGTAAAAAAAAAAAAAAAAAAAAAAGTGCATTAAGGAATTGTTAATACCCCAAATAGGGTTTAATGGGTTCATGTAACATGTTACAACGGTAGTATCCAAAAAAAACAAAATGAAATTATCGACCAGTCGACTGGTTTCATAAAAGATAAAAGAAATGAAATATCATTACTCTACTTGCTGTTCACATTAAAACATCACTAAAGAATAGAAGAAAACTGTGTCAAATAAATGCCTTTTCTTTTAACACTTTATAAATCTTACAATTATAGAAATACTAATAATAATTCTGGCTGTAACTGGTTATGTTGTTTCATCTTGTCTCCTGATAGAGATTCTCCAGACTCAACTGAAAATTACTGTATTGATTGTATTAGGGCTATAGCCCTATTCAATATGCAGTCGCATAGATAAACTAGTCATCGCACTAACAAATTTTGTATAATGTATTGTGCGCCATAGTTGATTTTTCTCGTTCTTTTCTATTTTATTAGTGCGCCTTAACTAAGGATTTCCCCCCTCTAGTAGTAGTTGGGACTAAGTGTTACCCGCACTAACTTCATAGGGAAAGAAAAAAAAAAAAAAAATTTCAAAATTTTTGAAAAAAAGTCTTTTGTTATATTTGAATACTTTAATATTAATAAACCAAAATGGCTAAGTTCATCAAATCTGGTAAAGTTGGTATGTAATGAATGGATATTATGTGAATGATAATTACAAACTAGAATGGAGAGTAAGAGAAAATGAGGGATTAGAGACAAATACAATGAAGTGTTGATTGAAATAAAAAAAATGAAACCGGATGTGAATGAAATGATTAGTTGTATTTCACAGAAGAGAATCGACAATGAAAAGGAATAACTAGGAGGTATATATTTCCTAGTTTTTAAAAAAATTATCATGAATATCAATGATCATTTATACTAACGTTTATTATAGCTATTGTTGTAAGAGGTCGTTACGCTGGTAAAAAAGTAGTCATTGTGAAACCACATGATGAAGGTACCAAATCTCACCCATTTCCACATGCCATTGTTGCTGGTATTGAAAGAAACCCATTGAAAGTCAACAAGAAGATGGATTCTAAAAAAATTGACAAAAGAACTAAAGTTAAACCATTTGTTAAATTGGTGAACTACAACCACTTGATGCCAACTAGATACTCTTTAGATGTTGAATCTTTCAAATCAGCCGTTACTTCTGAAGCTTTGGAAGAACCATCCCAAAGAGAAGAAGCTAAAAAAGTCGTCAAGAAAGCTTTTGAAGAAAAACACCAAGCTGGTAAAAACAAATGGTTCTTCCAAAAATTACACTTTTAAAAGAATAATGTTATGTTTTTTAAGGGAGATGTTTGTTTGAGAGAGTATATCTGTATAGTATAAATTAATGGGTTTTACTGCCACTTTGTTCTAAAGAAATTTTTTATTTTATTTTGTACATTCCGGGGCGCTAATTGGAGTACCCAGTTTTCGTATAGTATATCTTTCTTCTGCATAATGAAAATACGGTTATTTAACATCTATATATATTGTAAACACTTCAGAGATAATAATTGGAAAATTTTCTAGAGTAGAGATATCACTCAACACTGTAAAAAAAAAAATAATAATAGAAAAAAAAAAGATCAGTCATCAATCAGCACACTCACCATAACCAATGTCAGTTGAAGAAAAATTATCCGACTTGAAAGTTAATGGAGAAACAGAACAGAAAATCACTCCATGGGAAGTTGAAGGGGCAGTAGTTGATGGAAAATCAATGGGTATAGATTATGATAAATTAATTAGTCAATTTGGTACCAAGCATATAACACCAGAAACTTTAGAAAGGTTTAAACAAGTAACAGGAGAAGAACCACATCCTTTTTTGAAAAGAGGAGTATTTTTCTCACAAAGAGATTTAGATCGTATTTTGGATTTATACGAACACGGAGAACCATTTTTTTTGTATACTGGTAGAGGTCCATCATCAGATTCTATGCATTTAGGACATATGATTCCATTTATATTTACAAAATGGTTGCAAGAAGTATTTGATGTTCCTTTGGTCATTGAATTGACTGATGATGAGAAATTCTTATTCAAGCATCAATTAACTATTGATGACGTTAAAGGATTCGCTGCAGAAAATGCCAAAGATATTATCGCAGTTGGATTCAACCCTGAAAATACATTTATATTTTCCGATTTACAATACATGGGTGGAGCATTTTATGAAAATGTGGTTAGAACCTCTCGTCAAATTACTACATCTACAGCCAAGGCAGTTTTCGGGTTTACCGATTCTGATTGTATTGGGAAAATCCATTTTGCAAGTATTCAAATAGCAACTGCTTTCCCATCTTCATTCCCAGATGTATTAGGATTACCTGCCAAAACACCATGTTTGATTCCTTGTGCCATTGATCAAGATCCTTATTTTAGAGTTTGTAGAGATGTTGCTGATAAATTAAGATTTTCTAAACCTGCTTTGATCCATGCTAAATTTTTCCCAGCTTTACAAGGCGCTTCTACGAAGATGTCTGCTTCTGACACCACCACTTCTATTTTTATGGGAGATACCGCTAAACAAATACAAAAGAAGATTAATAAATATGCATTTTCCGGAGGTAGAGCAACAGCTGAGGAGCATAGAGAACTTGGTGGAAACCCAGACGTGGATGTTGCATTCCAATATTTATCATTTTTCAGTTATGATGATGAAAAATTGGCACAATTAGAAGAAAGTTATAGAAAAGGGGACTTATTATCTGGTGAAATGAAGAAAGAATGTATCACCGTATTACAAGAATTTGTAGCTGCTTATCAAGAAAGAAGAAATAAAGTTGATGATGAAGTTACTAAAAGATTCATGAAACCACATAAATTAGTATATGGTCAAAAGGAAAGGAAAGTTCCTGCTAAACAAAGAGAAAAAAAAACAAAGAAGTAAAGTGTATATATCTATAGATTAATTTAGAATTAATTTCTTAATGTTTTCTAATATAAACATTAATTTATCAAAATCATTATCGTTAACTTCATTACCATTTCCAAACCATTTAGATCCAATTGATAAAATAGTAGGTTTCGGACAATTCGTACTTAGAATTTTACTAATTTGAGTTGCAACAATCAGTAACTTCATATTGGAATGATCTCCAATCAAAAGTACTGGTTCAGCAATAACTTCTCTTTCTTCATCTTCTGTCGCTATTTCCATAGATGAAACATAATTGATTGTTGATTTAGTGGATACAGGTAATTCGTATGTTGTATCCAATAACCCATCGATTGTAACATTAATCACTTGTTTGTCAGCGTAATTAATAATATGAAAAAAAAAATCAGTAGTATCATTATGGTATTTGGATCTATGAGATTTGCTAAATCCAGTAGGATCTTGAATTAATTCACTAGCCATAGATAATGAGAATCTGGTAATAAATTTTCCAGCCTTTTTTATTTTTATTATTTTTATTATTTTTATTATTTTTTTCCTGTTAATCCTTCATCCAAATGTTTCATTGCGAAACTTTTAAAATTTACTTTGATGAGGCGGGATCAATAGGGGTATACAGAAAAGAGATTGTTTAAAATAGCCAATGGAAACTGAAATTGGACGATCAATCTAAAGATACATCACCGAAAATAGGAGATGAAATATGCATGAAACACAAGACAATGCCCGCGATTTGTTGTAGATCGACCTATCGTGCCTCCTTAATGGCTACGTGTAAACATGTGTAATACATTGAGATCTTAAACATTGTCGGTTTCGTAATTGTAAATTTATTAGCGTTGATCTGAATGTAGAGATCATATCTTTTAAACGGTTAAAATTTTCTTGTTTGGATTGAAATACGTGGTATTGTTAACTCTAAAAAAGATTATGTCAGCATGTTTTATATTTTAGTAATGTGAGGCTAATTTTTTTATTTTGGAGTCATTCAATTTTTCGGATATATTGATTACATCATATGAGTACTAGTCGGAAGTGCGAAACAAATCCATGTCATCATACTACAAGAGAACGAAGGAATTAGTGCGGAAGTAATGGAAATATTGCCACGGCAATCGCTCCACAGATTGTATGTTCTTTTTTTTTTTTCGTTATTTTTTATTTTTTTTTTTCCTACTGAGTCTGCGCATAAAAAGGAACAAAAATGTCATGACAAAGAGAATTTTCAACATTTCCCATTATTACACATTCTTCAAAGATCTCTATCTCGATCTAATTCCATTCAGTGTTTATCATTCCTCACTAAACTAACACCAGAAATAGTTAAACTACGCCTTACTATTATACCAAACAATATAAATATAGAAAGGATCAACTATTTTTTTTTCTTTTTTTTTTTTGCAGAATTTGAATCATAGAAATCAAACACCCCTGCAAATTTACATTACACATATAAAATAATATGATCAGTATGACTAACATTTTTACCCCAATCGATGAAGCTTTAGAAGCTTACAAAAATGGTGAATTTTTAATCGTTATGGATGACGAAGACCGTGAAAATGAAGGTGATTTAATTATGGCTGCTGAATTGATCACTCAGGAGAAAATGGCTTTTTTAGTTCGTCATTCATCTGGTTACGTTTGTGTTCCATTAAGTGAAGAAAGAGCAAACAAGTTAGACTTGCCACCAATGTTGGCTAACAGAAGTGATAGACATGGAACTGCTTATACTATAACTTGTGATTTTGCTGAAGGTACAACCACTGGTATTTCTGCTCACGATCGTGCATTAACTACTAGAAGTTTAGCAAACCCTGATTCAAAACCTCAAGATTTCATTAAACCGGGTCATGTATTACCATTAAGAGCCGTTCCAGGATTATTAAAACAAAGAAGAGGTCACACTGAAGCTGCTGTTCAATTAAGTACTTTGACTGGATTACAACCAGCTGGTGTTATTTGTGAATTAGTACGAGATGAAGATGGATTAATGATGAGATTAGACGATTGTATTAAATTTGGTAAGAAACATGACATTAAACTTATTAATATTAACCAATTGGTTGAATATATTTCTAAATAAATATTGTGATGTGTATAAGATTCAACTACAGGAAAACTTTTTACTTCAACATAAGTTGAGCTTTTCTCTTTCCACTCACTTCATCTTTAACAGATTTAACATCTACTTTAACTTTATCGAATACTGCAATTTTTCTTTGAGCTCCAGATAAATCGGTAAACGTTAATTCATATTTATCTTCGTCATAAACAGCAGAGTTAACATCTCCCATATGTTCCAATTTTATTAACCCTTCAATACCAAATTTCGGTACCAATACAACAATACCATTGTTAAAAATTTTGATAATGTAACCTTCATGTTCAGCTTCATTATTTCTCATGACTTGGCCAACATAGTATTCAATACTTGATCTTCCAGCAAATTGAGCATTTCTATGACGTCTATTGATATTTCTTACGATCATATCCATTTTTGATTTATCGCGATGACTCAAATCCAAAGTCTCATATCCAATTGCACCAGCTAATTGCCTATGGGCAACAACATCACAATATCTTCTAATTGGTGAAGTAAAATGAGTGTATATATCCACAGCTAAACCGTAATGTTTAAATTCAGGGTACCCATATGACCCACTTGGAAAATATTCTGCAGCCATCATACAACGAGTAGACATAATTCGAACTAAAGTATTGAAATATGGATCTTTCGAATCAACACATCTATCCAATGAATCAGCCAATGCTTTTGATGACTCTAATGAAATAGTCATGCCATTCTTTCTGACATTCAACATATCATTCAAAGTTTCAAAATTGGTAGCAGGAGGAGCTGCATGTCGCCTAAGCATAGCAGTTTGAGGATAAGCATCATAAATTTTTCTAGCAACGGAGATATTAGCAAACAACATAAATTCTTCAACTAAAGAATTGGTTTCTAAAAGTTTTTTGATTTCAACCTCTTGTGGATCAGAAGTTTCACTATCCATATGAACTTTCACTTCTGGAGAAGCTAAATTCAAGGCACCGGCATCCAATCTTTTCTGTTTCAATTTTTTTGATAATTTCAATAAGATTCTCATTGAATTTGTCAAATCATCTTGTTGAGACGGATCATCAATGCGTAATTGTGCCTTTTCATATGAAAATGCTTCTCTTGATTTGATAATGGACTTCATATAATTTACATTAACAATGTTGGCATTCTCATCAACTTCCCAAATGACACTAAATGCAAATCTATCGACATAAGGTTTTAAGGAACATAAATTAGTACCCAAAAGTTGTGGTAACATATCGATTCTTTTATCAACTAAATAAACGGATGTACCTCTAGAAGCACCTTCTTGATCCAAGGGAGTGTTTGGTTTGACAAAATGAGTAACATCAGCAATGTGAACACCGACTTCGTAATTTCCATTAGGTAATTGTCTTGCATGCAATGCATCATCAATATCAACACAATTTGGGGGATCGATAGAACATACTAATTTATCTCTCAAATCAACTCTCTTTTGTAATTGCAAATCATCGGTATTTTTCACATCTGGAACAACCCAGTCATCACCTTCTTTAGGTAAACAATCCAATACATTCTTAGAAAATGGTCTATATTCAACATCGTGCTCTAACAACAACGCTTCTGTTTCCGCTTCAGCACTTTCAATTTCACCTAAGGCTCTGACGAAATGACCATTCGGATATCTTGAATTGATTGGCCAAGAATCAACAACAACGACAATTCTTTGTCCTAAGTAATCTTTTGCTTTCCTTGTTCTAATTCTAATTTTTGGTAATTTAGGGTCCATCAAAATGACAAAACAACTCTTTGTTGCATGACCTGTAGAATCATCAAGATTAACTGAAGATGGTGCAATTTGACCAACATAATATCTCCATGACCTTCTCATTATACCAACGATTTTAGCTGTCGGCTGTAATCTTTTCTCTTCATTATCAGAAGACGTTACTTTCATCGCTTCTTGAGCTAATAGTATACGTTCTTTATCTGAAATGACACTTTTTGAAGCATCACCGTTTCCGATCTCACCGTCAAAATCACCACTATCATCACCTGCATTGTCGTTCGCACCAATAGCTCCTTCTTCTATAATCATAGTTGATGGCTCTTTCCATTTATCCTTTGGTAATAATTCAACAATCACAGAATCAGAATTGAAAGCACGATTAAGATTTTTAGAACCTTGAATTAACAACGGCTTTTTAAATGCAGGTACCAGTACTTCACCTTGTAAATAATTATAGGAGGAAACATTCAAAATACCTTGGTACAAAGTTCCATTTTTAATTCCTGCCATTATTCTGGCATTAGAATAATATTCAGGGAAGGAAGTTTCATCAATGTTTGCACTCTTATCAAATTGGTTATCATCTTGAGGAATCAAATCAGTCAAATCATCAGCATTTGGTAAGCTTTCAATATACTCCACCAAGGATCTTGCGTCAATCCCCTCGGTTAGCGCTTTGGTTCTGTTATCTTTATCATTACAAAGGAAAATAACTTTGAGGGAAGGTAAATGTTTTTGGTACCATTCAGCTACTTTTCTAATAGCACGATCGTTTCTATCATTTATAGTTTCGTTCTTGTTTCTATTGACGTATGTTTCTTCGTTGTATTCATTATGGAAAACAACAAAACGTTTATCTTCAGACTTGACTAAATTTCTTAACCTTTGGTAGATAGGGAAAGAACGATTTTTAACTTCTTCCAAGACGGTTTGTGGAATAATTACATCATAAAAACATTGAACATTTTCTAACAAATCAATAGCGTGTAAAATGATATTTGTATCCAATACCACATAATGCAATTCTCCTTTGGAGGTTTTTGGAGAGTCCAGTGATAATATAAATTTAGGTAATTGGCCATTTGCATCTGGTTTGATTATGTCTTGACATGTAGTACATACAGTAGAGTAACATGGAACATCATTTCTCAAATAGTGTTCACGAACAATTTTCATTGCACCTCCGTTTCTAGAACGGACAAAAACTTTGGAAGTAACACTAAGCCCACTTGATAATCTCTTTTTCCCATTAATTGGTGATACTGTCATAGTTGTGTTTGAAGAATGATTTGCCATTCTTAAACCTCATCGAATTGATTTTTTCTTTTCCCAATACCTAAACAATGTCGTTCATGAACTACATCCTCAAGAATGTCGCACATATTCAATCCTGACAATGAAAATTTTTGAACTTTTTTTTTTTTATTTTTTTTTCATCATCCAGTCAAACACTTCAAATTGTTCAAATGACACTGAGATTGATCAACAGCTTTAGAGGGTTGTATGTCTCTCAAAGATCCCTTTTTCAATCTGCATGTAGGCTCAATGAAGCCACGGCACAGCA
Organism: Candida buenavistaensis; assembly: GCA_030582575.1. Taxonomy (NCBI): domain Eukaryota; kingdom Fungi; phylum Ascomycota; class Pichiomycetes; order Serinales; family Debaryomycetaceae; genus Candida; species Candida buenavistaensis. Next base: position 36,638 of record JAKTXM010000036.1, on the reverse strand, counting down.
AGCTATACAAGTTGAGGAACCAATAGTTAACAAATCAAATGATTCTCAACCAACTAGAATACCAAGGTTCAAACGTCCACCACAGCAAATAGCGCGCCCTTCACAAGTAACGGAAAATTTGACTATTGCTGAATTAAACCGTATAAGAACTGTACCTAAACTAATGACTTATTATGGCGGTAATGCCATCCATGATGATAACATGAACAAATTACGTGAATTATTGAACAGGTATGATACTTTACCAACAAGAGTTTTAACAAATGAAGAACTTTCAAGTTCTAAATTTATTGGGTTTGAAACGTATTTGGAAAGAACTCAATCTGGTACAAGAGTAAGAGCGATCCATTATCGTGAATTGATTAGTATTTTAAACAGATTAAGAACTATTGATTTAGAATTAATGCCTGTTGCAGTTTCAAGTGCTTTGGCTGAATTTACCAGTAACTCAAGAGATAAAATTGCACAAGAGAAAAAGGTCAAAACGTTGGATTGTTTTGGGAGAGCTAAAGTTCAAGCCAAGAGAAAACTGTGTGTTGCTAAAATTTACCTTGTGAAAGGTGACGGTCAAGTGTTGGTAAATGGTAAATCTGCAGTGGAACATTTTCCAAATTTGTACGCTAGAAAGAATCTCAGCTATCCATTCCAAGTTGTCGATCAAGAAGGTCAGTATAATGTTTTTGCGCATGTTACAAGTGGAGGATACACTGGACAAAGTGAAGCTATCATGTATGCTATTGCTAAAGCATTGGTTGTTTTTAATCCACTTTTGAAACCAAGATTATCAAAAGCTGGTTTGATGAAGAGTGATGCCAGAATTGTCGAAAGAAAGAAACCAGGTAAAGTTAAAGCTAGAAAATCACCAACCTGGGTCAAACGTTAGAATCCCTATTATTTTCTTGTATATATGTATATATCTATACTTAATCTATATTAAAGAGTCCAAATACTTCAATATTGATTCGACCTCACCCTTTTCAAACTTTGTAATCTTTCCTTGGAATGAAGAACCTTTACCACCACCTTTTAAATTTGTTAGTCTTTGTTTCAACTCTGTTTGCAATTCTTCAGCTTTTGGACCCAAAACTTTAATCATACCACCGTTAGGAGCAGCTCCATTGAGTAAGACAAGTGTTTGATTCTTGGATATATCAACACCACTAGACTTGTCATTATTGATCAATGTAGTCAATTCCTTTTGCACTGAAGTTAAATACTCTGGGATATCAGCCCGGTAAACATAAGCTATTTCAGTTCCATTTTTGAAATTTTCAAAAATTCTGTTTGCTTCAATCCCAGCCAATTCTTTTAATAAATTGCTAACAGTAGAGTTTGCTTTCCTGTAATTCAGACTTAGCAAGTCCACTTTTTCTTCAACTGCTTCAATGGCACAAGAGAGCTGATTACTAGAAACATTCTTCAATATCTCATGTTCTTTACGTAAATGGTTTGCAACTCTAGAACCACAAGTGAAAAATAATCGAGAATGACCCCCTCTAATTGGAGCTTGGTGTAATAAGGCCATTGCTTGAATTTGTGCTGTTGAATTTAAATGAGTGCCACAACATGGATTCGCATCCAATTCACCAATCTTGACAATTCTGACTATCCCCTTGGATAAATCATAATCATCCGGTAAATGAGAAACATCAACTTCATGGCCATGTTGATCGGGTGTAACAATTTTAATTGAAATAGCATCAATTATAAGTTGGTTGACTTTGTCTTGGACTTCAGACACCAAATCATCATCGATTTTCTTCGGTAATTCAATATAGTTGATATCTTCACCCATGGACCAACTCAAAGTTTCCAAATCATAAGTATCAAAAACAGCAGACAATAAATGCTGACCAGTATGTTGTTGCATAATATCTATTCTTCTTTTCCAATCTACATTCAAAGTCACTGAAGTTCCAGGTTCTATCAATTCATCAACCAAATGTACAGCTTTCAACTTGTCCCGCAATACAGATTTGACATTAATTACTTTGTTATCTGGTAAGATTGTAATTGTTCCTTGATCAAAAGGTTGCCCACCACCTTCAGGAAATAAAATTGTGTCTTCTAATTCAACACCAAACTCTTGAACTAGGGTTCTATCGAGTTTGGAGTTGTTTTTATTCTGTTTGTCCTTGGATGTTGGTGGTGGCACAAACTTGTAACTTGAAACAACTTTTGTGTTTAATGTTTTCAAAAATGAGTTATTTTGGCATGCTAATGCTCCAACTATAGTAGTCGACATGGGTTCCTGATTTGGGGATTTTTTTTTTTTTTTCATTTTTATTTTTATTTTTTTTTCAACAAATTAACTATGTTCGATTAGTAAAAGAATTAGGCGCGGAAATATTACTGGATTTGTAACCTACTGATCTCTATCATCATATAAATTAAATTTGCAATACTATATAAATAGAGAATTTCACTTTCTACTTAAGGTAAATCCAATAATTATAGAAGCCCCTAAAACAGCTAAAGTGCCAGAAATAAGAATTTCATTAGAAATTCCAGGAATCAAATGGTTATCGGCATCATGACTACTTTTTGGTTTACGAATTGGTTTTATATGTTCAACTGGTGCAGGTTCATGAGGATTATGAAGGTACAAATCAGCCTTTTCATTTTGTAATTTCAAATTAATTCTGATACATTCTGTCAAATCATTATCAGAGGTAATAGAAACGATATCACCTTCATCATCAATATAACTCACTGCATAACTATCCAGTGTTGTATCATCTGATTTTGGTACATTCAAAACTTCATAATCTTTATAATATAATTTCTCATTCACTAATTCTCTCAATCTGGCTACTCCTTCATTAGCTTTCAAAGAAATTCTATGAACTCTTCCTTCGATTGCTGGTGATTTAAACTTGAATATAAATGGTAACTCATCCACTTGTATGGATGAATCTCTAAATGATGAATTTTGAATAGGCCCAGATTCAACGTGGGAAACAGAATCAGAAGGTTTTATGTCGGCGTTTAATGAATTCAATTCGGATATAGTAGCTGCTTCTTGAGGATTAGCACTACTGATTCCAGTTTCCATTAATGAATCAGAATGATTAGATTCTGTATCAGCGTCTGTGGTGTCCAATGATGTCCAGAATTTATTCCAAGCTGGACCTTCTGTTGGTGAGCTCACCGCCGAATTTGCTTCTTTTGAAGTTTCCAATTGTTTGAGCTGTCCTAAAGTTATATGTGTCAATTTTAAAACTTCAACAACTCCGATAATACTACTATTATCTGCAATAACAGGTAAATTTAAATAATGACCATCAAACATTTTACGCAATGCATCTTGAACGGGCATGTGTACTGGTGCCGTGTCTGGTTGTGGTGTCATAACTCTAACAACTGAGCATTTTTTTGGATCCAATCCAGCTGCAATGACTCTTAAAACCACATCTTTTGAAGTGAATATACCAGCTACTTGTTCATTTGTGTCTTTAACCAAAACGGCAGTAGTTCTATTTTCTTTCATTAACATCGTTGCTTCATAAACTGATGCTTTAACGTTTGTGTATGTAGGAACAGTTCTTGCATCTAAAACATCTTCCAAAGTTGGACCATTCATTTTATTTTTTAAAGTTTCAAAATATTGGAATATATGTTGAGGTTGTTCACTGACTCCCATTTCATTATGTACTGAATCTAAAGCTTCGTACAATTTTTTAGAAGAACTATGCATTCTTTCTAATTTTTCCATTTGTTGAGCATATGATTTAGTGATATCAAGAACACCAACAATTTGATGAGACTCGTCCAATACTGGCAAATGACGGAATCCCTTTTCTACCATTAGATTCAATGCGTCACTTGCAGGATCATTGGCATTTGCACAAATTGGGTTCTTTGTCATGATGGTATCGATTGTGACCTGAGTTGAATTTAATCCAGCTCCAACAATTCTGAATGCGACATCTTTGGCAGTAAAAATACCCAACAACTCACCATTATCATCAACTACTAAAACACAATTTTCTCTTCTTGCTGTCATCAATTGTGCAACTTCGTAAACGGTAGCTGAACGTTTACAAATAATTGGATCACCTGGTTTCAAAGACAAAACAGTTCCTGGTGCGCCTTTTCTTCTTCTAGTGCTTGTTGAAGAGCTTGCCTTTTTCTTTCTTAAATCATTTTCAATTCTTTTCCTAATTGCATCATCTCGTTTAGATTGTCTTTTACGAGGATCATAGCCACTTGCTTGCGACATTGTGATTTCCGATTCGGTATTTGTATATTCTTGTGTGGATTGATATTATCTAATCAAAAATAATCACTTCAAGAAAAATCCCTTCTTCTTGGGAGATTCGTTAGATGGAATGGAAGTCAACTTGGAAAAAGAGTAAGAACTTTTTTTTTGTGTAGGAAATTTTTAAAAAAAAAAATTTGGGTAGAATCCTGAATCAAAAAATAAAAAAACAAAACAAAACAAAAAAAAAAACAATGTGTAAACAATCTACTAAAGTCGTGTGCAGGGGTTGAAAACGGTCATAAATTAACACTTAACTACAGAATACTATATAGAGAAGGGGGAATTACCACTTATTACATACTTGAGATTGAGGTAAAGTTTAAGCTTTTGTAAATTTTATTATTTTAAAAAGACCAATTATGGAATTAAAATTTTACCTAATACAGAATTGCACATTCGTGTTTTTTCTGAACTCAAGAACGGTATTATGTAAGCATGTGCACCAGGGACATGTTGATTTTAAACTTTCATAAGTGTTTCTGGTAATCACTTTCAGTGTTTAAGTAAAAGATTGGTTTGAAATACCTATTGCTAAATTATAACCCGAGTAATAACGCCATTTGAAATATCGAATGATTTGTACAAAAATTATAAAAGATTCTACTCCGGAGTGATTGAATGATATTATTTTAAATTTTGAATTTGTAAATAGATTTTCATGGAGTTAACTCTTATACTAATTTACAAGAAAATAGTTATCATGTGCATTTTATCCTTGACTGATGTCCCTGTTTGTCCACGTGACTAATTTGTATCAATAAAATATTTTGTCAAAACCAATTGAAAAAAAAAAATAAATCCGATTCTTCAATACAAAAAATGAAATTTGAAATAACTCCTCAATTTAAAGATACCGTATCTAAATCTTCTGTTAGTAACAAACTAGAGTTATTGTCCGAGCTATATATTGATCATTCCAGTATTGTTAAGTTTTACCATGCATGCCACCCTACAAACACTCTTTTGGACTTGATCAGACAAACCAAGTTATACATCCCACCATACGAAACTTTCAAACAAGAGAAGACTCCAGAATTTTTAAAATCAATGGAGAAATTACGACTTGAAGCGAAAGAACTAGAATACAGAAAATTAATTAACCCGACTCCACAATATACAACATTATATGAAGAAAAATTTGAGAATGATAAATTAACTCCACAACAGGCTCAGAAGGAATTAAAAAATCAATTGACTACTATAGTGAATGTATTTGTCAGTGTTGCTAGTGTGTCTTACGCTATATGGTACTGGACGGGTACATCGTGGGGATTGCCTGTTAGTTATCGGACTTTGTTGAGTGTATTTTTTGGACTTTTGGTACTTGTTGCTGAAGTTGTTGTTTATATGGGATACATTAACAAAATAGAAGAAGCAAGAGTTAAGGAACGACAAAAGAAGGAAGTTAAAAAAATCATTCGAAGCGTGGATTTAAAAAAGGATTAGAATATTTTTAATTTTTGTTTTGTTTTTTTTTTTTATTTTTATTTTTTTTTTATTTTATTTTTTGTCTTAATTTTTTTTGGTTGTAAAAGAATTAGAATTCACCAAACTATTTCCATTCACCATGGTTCACAGATCGTATTCGGTAAATGGATTATTATCACTTGTTCTTAAATTCCCATTGTTTGCTTATTTTGTAGGTTTTATGGAGGATTATGTTATTTCAATTATGAAAACTGGACCAATTCCAAAACATGTTGCAATGGTCATGGATGGTAATAGAACTTATGCAAAGAATCATCGTTTACCTTTAAAAGAAGGTCATTTTGCAGGTGCAAATGCATTAGTTAAAGTATGGACACTTCAATTCTTGCTGAATTCTCTTTACTAACTAACTTGTAGACTCTTGAAGTATGTTTTAAAGTTGGAATTGAACAAGTAACCATTTATGCATTTTCACTTGAAAATTTTAATCGGTCAAAAGAAGAAGTTGATACTTTGTTTGGGTTGTTACGAGACAAATTAAAAGCTATCTCTGAACATGAAAATTCATATGCTAGATATAATAAAGTTCGTATTAGAATTATCGGTAATCGTACTTTTATTCCACCTGATATTTTGAAAGATTTAGAAAGTATCGAAAATGTTACTAAAGCGCATGGAACCAAAAAAACTTTAAATGTTTGTTTCCCATATACTGCTCGTGATGAAATAACTCATGCTATTAAGAAAATTTCAGAGAAAAGACTTACTGGGGAGATTATTAGTCCAGATGAAATTACTGCTAAAATGATTGAAGATAATTTTTATTTTGGAGGAGATGTACCTGCATTAGATATCTTGATTCGTACTAGTGGACACACCAGATTAAGTGATTTTTTACTTTGGCAATGTAATACTGAATGTACTATTGAATTTCCAGATACTTTGTGGCCAGATTTTGGATTTGTTAGTATGATGTCTATTCTCTTTAAATGGAGTTATTATAGAACCATACAAATGGAAGAGGAAAATATTCGTGGAAAGGAACCTATCGCAGAAGAAGTTATTCCACCAGTTTTATTGAAAGAATTACCAAATCCACCTCCTGCTACTTCAGTTAATCAAAAGTGAATATCACTATTCTTTTACTTTTTTTTTTTTTTTTTTTTTTATAGCTATTTCGTTACTGTTGTATAATTTGTTTTATTTTTGTTTTTTTAATTTTATGTACAGATTTCTATTTACACAGTTTTGTTTTCAGCATTCTTCATTTGATTGACCACTTTAGTAAACTCTATGTGTTTATCATGTTCTGATCTTTCTTGATTCAAATAAATATTACCAGCATCAAAATCATTGGATCTCAAAACAATATCATTTGGATTTCTTTCATTTGTCCATCTTTTATTAACGACATTTTCAATCTCATTATATAAACTTTGCAAATCATGACATTTACTAATTGAATAATCATTTAATTGAATGCCCAAAGAAGATTGCAATTTCTTAACCACATCAAATCTCAACTTCAAATCATGCAAAAGAACATCCCCATATCCATCCCTATTAATTTCTCTACCCAATACCGGATGCAACGCTTCATTAATCGCATTTTGTAAAACCAACTTATCAGAATACACACCCTCGTATTCTTTAGGCTCCAACACCTTGGTCTGCCATCTACGGATACTATACCCCGGCATATCTCTCTTACGGCTAAAAGGAACATAATATTTGGAGGTTTTATAAGTTAAATGGGTCACTTCAATGGCTTCTTTTAAATCATCTTGTTTGGTTATGAGTTCTTTTCTTTTTTCCACGGACTCGTACTTTGTCTTGTTTCGCCCAAATATATCGCCAAACCAGGAAAGTGTCCTTGTCGTGGATCCAAATGTTCTTGTTTGTAGAGTGGTTCTAATCATGGTTATTAAAGATTAGAGAGGTGGTATTAAGAAAATTTTTTTTTTTTTTTTTTTTTTTTTTTTCGGATTGAGATATGTCTCGCATTTACACGACTAATAATAATTTATATATATCTACTTGTTTTGTCATTACACATTTGTCATTATATAATCTTTTTCTTTTTTAAAAATGAAAAAGTAAAAAGAAACAATACTAAATACAATCCACTACCTAAACCATATTGTTGTGAAATATCAACATGTTGAGTGAGTTCTCCTCCTCTTCCTCTTTTTTCAAAACTATCTTGAAACCTTCTTCGAAGTCCACCATTTGTTCCTTCTGTATCTGGTTTGGATGAAGATGGATTCTCCACACTTGTAGGTAATGTTGTTGTATAAACACTTGTTTTATAAACTTCAGTAGGTATTGTTGTAGAGCTTGGAGTTGGAGTGGCACTTGTATCTGGTGAAGTAGTTGTAGTAGTAACATTAACATTACCAATATCACACCAACCTTTGACGGGAATACAATTGAAATATTTACACCATGTACAATTATTACCTTTATTTAAATCGGTATTGAAAAAATTCTTACAAAGCAAAGCAATGTAAAGAATCATTAATACCAAAGCAATGACACGAACACCACACCAAAGATAAAATCTCGATCGTATTTTATCATTTATTGCATACATTGGATTCCAATTATTTAAAAATTGTTGCCAAGTACTTGGATCTCTAGGGTATGATATTATTCCATCGGCGTATACCCAAAATGGATCTTTAAGTAGTAAAATAGATGATACAATTCCCATTGCGAATCCACCAAGATGACTAAAATTATCTAAACCAGGTAATAAACCAAGAACAAATGTAATAATGATCTCGGCAATCATAATAGCTATAAATAAAGCATAATGTTTTGTTCCATACATATTGGTATTTCTTTTCCCTGAATAAATGAAAAGAATAATATTAGTTGCCACAATCCCAAATAATGCACCCAGGGCACCAGTCGATGCAATACCTTGTGGTGTAAAATTAGCTCCTAATAAAAAACCTCCAATACCACTTGAAATATAAATTATTGCATATTTTATAATACCAATATTTCTTTCAATTGACGCACCCATTGTTACTTGTAGTAATAAATTAAAGATAATGTGTAAAAAACCAGCATGTAAAAAAATAGGAATAAATATACGATACCATTGATTAGGTAAATAAATATCACCATCTTGTTTCAAACCACTCAAACCACATAATTCATTCAATGAACAGACAAATGTATCTTCATTTGTAGAATTAGCACATGGAAACAATATTGTTGTATCATCTGTTATTCCTTTAATTTGATGCATACAAGGTACATAACGTGCACCCATATGAATTTGAAGATAAGTCAGTGGACCCAACATTGGATTAAAATATGGTTTAGTTTGAAACGCGGAACCAGTAAGTTGAGACATTTTAGCAAGTTCAACAATAAATACAACCACTTGAATAATTGTTATTACTATTGTAAAATAAGGTAATCTAGTATAATGAAATCTTGGTTTTCTTCTTAAAATGCGTATTCTATTTTTTTCATTTCTTTTCATTTTATGTTTTAATTCATCACAATGGAAATCATCATCCGAAATTTCACTGTTTTTAAAAGGATCTGAATGTGGAGGTGAAGGAGGCAAATAAACATCTTCATAATTACGCATATTACGACGTGGATCAGCAAATGGGTTTATATTAAAATTCCTTGGTTGATCAGGCACGGGTGGTAGTTCTCTATTCTTAATATCTTCCAATTCATAATCAGTTGTACGTGTGGAATTTTGTCTATCAATATTCTTAGTTGGATTATTTACATAAGGGTATTGATGTTGAGGTTGGTATTCTGGTTGTAAATGGGGTGGTTTTGGTGGTAATGAAGGTAATGATGTCGTGGATTGAGTGAATTTTGATTTTGAATGGTTTTTAGATGATTTTGTTAATGGCGACAGTTCATTTAATTCTTTGAAATTGAATTCATCATCTTCATCTGACAATGAAATGAGTGTATTTGTAGGATATGGAGTATTTCGAGGCATAGTAAGATGTGTGTTTGACTATAGAAATGCAAATCTGTCTCTTTTTTTTTTCTTTTTTTTTTTCTTTTTTCTCTATTTTTTAGACTATCAAAGATGGGGGGAGATCCAAAGGCTATGTTGAATTGTAGAGGATATGGACGTTAAAACAAAGCTAAGTGTATAAAAACAATGACAAATACAAATAAAAAAAAAAAATAAGAATATAAAAATTCTAAATCAGGTTGTGGAGGGGGGTGTGTCCTTTTATTTTATATATATCTATTTATTTATATATTTATATATTTATTTATTTATTTATATATTTATTTATTTATTTATTTATATTGTACATTGTACATACTTTCTCTCTCTCTCTTTCTGTGTGTCTGTCTGTCCAAAGGGGAAAAAAAATTCTTCTAAACTTTCCCAATAAATTATACTATTTGTATTGTATTGTCTTGTATTACATAATCTAAGAATGTTTGTGTATTTTTTTTTTTTTTTTTTTTTTTTTTTTTTTTTTTTTTTTTTTTTTTTTTTTTTTTTTTTTTTTTTTTTTTTTTTTTTTTTTTTTTTTTTTTTTTTTTTTTTTTTTTTTTTTTTTTTTTTTTTTTTTTTTTTTTGAAGTTTTGCACTTCTTAGATTATATTGTTATTATATGTATATATGTATCACAACCGAACCAACACCGCGAAACGTAATAAAACTCAACTAAACAACTTGAATTATTTTAAAGTTATCAAGTTTTGAAAATTAAATTAAATAAAGCAAAAAACTCATACACACTCTCACAAAAACAACTTAGGATCTTCAAATAATTAATTGTATATTATGAGCGTTGTTTTTTATTTTATTTATTTTATACATTCTTATTTGTTTGTCTTGTTATGCAATATGACATCAATTCACAAAATTGTTTATTCCCCTGATTTAGTTCATCAATTTTCAACACGTCTAATTTTGTTTATATGTCGGCCATGTACGTTAATAATAATAAACTATTAAAGAAAACTAATAACCCTTACTCAACATAACTCCATTTTCTTTTTTTATATTTTATATTTTTTTTTTATTTTGCAATAACCAACCTCATTCTTGATGACTTTTGATGCGATAATCCTTTTCAAATAAATTGGACTGAAATGATTAAAACCGAAAATCATAAATATAAACTTGTGTCCCCATTGCTTTATTTTTATTTATTTATTCATTTATTTTAGTCCTTATTATTACCAGATAAAAATATATATATATATATATATATTAGTTACGCCCAATTCAATCAATTCAACTGAACAATCGCTAAGCCACAGCCATTAGAAAAAAAAAAAAAAAAGAGGCACCAATCGAGCTATAGTAAATTTTAACAATCGCGTTTCGTTTTGATATGAAACAAAAAATATAATACATAGATTTTGATTGTGTTCATGTAAGGAGAGAATGTTTCATTTGTAAATTTTATGCCCTCTGACAAAGACTAAAAAACTAAAAATCTAAAAAACTAAAAAAATAAAATACTAAAAAAATAAAATAGAAATTAACACAACTCACATCTTACACGACAAACTTGTGGTGTGTTCCTGAATTAGTATCGTAGATAAGCTTTTTAAATCCGTACCTGCTTTGTTTACAACATAATCAACAACCAGAAAACTTATAAGGAAGAGATACTTTTATCAAGTTTTAGTCACGATTTAGAAGTGATTGTTTTGTTGTGGTATTTGGTCCGTCTAGATTTTCATCTTCAAGTTATTCTCTCACCTTGACGGGGGAGGTGTTGAATTGCATGTAAACAGGACATTTTCGTTAAACCGTATATCGCTTCACAAAAAAAAAAAAAAAAAACACTTTTTCCCTTTTTTTTTTTTTTTTTTTTTTTTTTTTTTTTTTTTTTTTTTTTTTTTTTTTTTTTTTTTTTTTTTTTTTTTATTTAAATAATGCATCATTAGATAATGGATCAGCTTTTAAGATTTGAGTTCTCTTTTTAATTTTTCTTTCTAAAGCAGCTTGAGATCTTGCTTTTGCTTGATCAGCAGCTTTTTGTTTCAATTGAGCTCTAACAAAATTAGGTGAAACATATTGTTTATTTTCATATATTTTTGGACCTCCAAAGGAACCTTCTAAAACAGTTATTAAAGTTAATACCAATCTTGGACCGATTTCAACCAAATTCATTTGATCAACGCCAATTTCTTCATCTTGTTTATCGCTTTCTTTGACATCTACAGTCTCATTGATTTGATAATTTCTAATCCAGATCTTCCCATCAACTATGGAAAATGTCATCACATGATCAATAAATGGTTTGGATTTTCTTGCATTTGGAGGAACTCCAAAAGTTTGTGTAAACATTTCCTTTAATAATTTATAGTGATCGTTTTCTAAGAAACTTTTATCAAAACTTAAAATAGGTCTTGACCCTTTTAAACAGTTCCCAGTGAAATTTAATTCATCCAAAGTATGCAAATTTTGAATATGAAATTTTAAAGTCGGTCCATTTGGAGGCTTGGAAATCCACAAATATAAGTCTTGATGTTTTCTACATTCGAAAAAAAAAATGTTATTACAATTATATAATTCTGCAACTTCATTCAATTGATATAAGTTTTTTTTAGAATCAAATTTAGGCTCCTTTCTAGCATGTGGTAATAATGCTAATAAATCTTGAATCAAATGACGATGTCTATAAGTAATACCACGGGATGATATCACCAATAATCTTTGTCTATTAATATGCTTTGTCTTTTCTGCTGTGTCCTTGGATGACTTAGACTGTAATGCTTTATATATAGCTGACATGGTTAGGGATTATAAAGTAGATAAAGTAGGATTTAGATAATTTAATTTAATTTTTTTATTTTTTTCGTTTCCAGCTCCAACTTTCTCTCTACTCATCTCATCGGTTGGGTTACCCGGCACCAAAGTATAATAGATATAGAATAATGCCCAGTTCTAGGAATCAATTTAATCTCGAGTGGTCTAATGTTTACCGGTTCTAATTATATTGTTCAATGTTAAAATCACCCCAAGTTTACACTATGTTTAATATTATTGGTTTAAAAAGCATTGCTCTCACTCTACACCGTCTTATTTCTAACATTTTATTGTCAATTATTAGCAGTTAGTACAATTTCAAGCAATCGTCTATTTATTCTTTTATCTCTCCATAAATCAGTATAAATAGGATATATCAATTCTATTTTTATATTATATCCAAGTATAAACGTATATAAAAGTGCAATAACATGACTCCACCTGCCCCACACACACATACACATAGAAAAACAAACTTTCTTCCTTTTCCTAATGATGTTTTTCTTGACTATGTTTAGCTACAAAATCTTTAACGAATTTTTCTTCTTCTGGTGAAGATGCATTGATCGATGGAGTGGTTGGTGCAGCAGGACCCCAAGGTTTAGGCAACACCAATAATACAACAGCTCCCAAAGTAGCCAAAGATAATTGATGTGGTTGGACAGCTCTTCCGAGAATTTGATAAGCAGCACCCATGATTTTCTAATTCTTCAAAGTATTTTGTTTTTTATATGTTGTAATTTTTATTTTTTTTTTTTTTTGTTCCTATTTTTTCAACAATTGAACGAATTATTTTTTTTTTTTTTTTTTTTTTCGTTTTCGTTTCCCCCCCTGTGTCTCCCGATTTTAATTGGATAGTTATGTGAAGGTCACACGCTACCATGTGTGATTTATTTGTGCTCTAATTTTTTTTGTTATTCTTTTGTGGAGAGATATAAAGATGGTTGCCAAAATGGACATTGTAGATAACTTTTTATTATTTTTATTTTATTTACTAATTATTTAATTAATCAAATGAACAACACAATAAGTTTAGATGCACATATACTCGATTTATCAACATTGGAAGAATTAAGGGATCCCAATTTAATAAGTCGATACCCTCCATTATTCCAACGCAAACAAAATTTGATCCCGTTGAATACACGTTCCATAAAGCGATCAAGAACAACAATATCAACAAGAAATATAAACCCTCCTTTGGTATTTGCACCAAGAACTTACCATTCACTCACACGAAAGTCTACGGAGAAGAAGAATAAGAATCGATTTTTCAAATTTTTCAAGTTGTCCACCAAGCAGGAACCCACACGTGAGTATTTTATCAGCGAGCCCATCAAGGAGGACGAGCTGGGGAAATACTTGCAGCAAGAGGAGCAGGAAGGGGAGGAGGATGAAGAGGAAGAGGAGGTGTTGTTTCACCCCATGTCACCAAGGGAGATGGTTCATAGTATAGTTATCCCCCCCGTTGGGAGCGGTGTGGTGGAGAACCCGGAGGTTTTTGCTAGCCCGTTGTTGTTGCATCAACCAACAGAGGAGGAGCATGTTGTGAGTTTTGCAAAGTATGATTTGATGAATTTGGCAACGGGTTCAATGTCTGTTGATGACGATGAGATGATTACCATTAATCATGGCGAAGCCCTCTTGCCTTATTCCTCTTTCTATATACCTACCACTACTACCATTGAAAGTGACGATTCTCAAGATAGTTATTATAGTTTTGGTAAATCTCCCCAAGAAAAATCGAAAATATATCGTCCCAATGGTATTGTGGCTTCTCCAATTTATAGAATAACTCACAACTCTCCAAATGAAAGTAGATATGCGTACTAAAAAAAAAAAAATTAAAAAAAATTAAAAAAAATTAAATATATATATATATATATATACTTGTTTATTTCTTCAATTGCCTATTTAGCGTATACAGGATAGTATGGTATGTGCGTGTGCGTGTGATTAATTTAATAAACTCATAATTGACATTTTGGAACTTTTTTGATTAGATACAAGAGCTTCCCATCCATTCTTTTCAGCATTACGTTGGAAATAATTACGTACCATTGTTATTGATTTAGTTGCTAACTTATCTGATATCAAAGCCCAATTCATTCCAAATTCTTCTAATAATTTAGGAAACGCATTAGCTTCAGTAATACTCCAATAACTTGAAATAACTTTTCGTTTACTATCCTTATCCCTGGAATCAGGTTGTATTGGGGATGTTCCATTGTCTATAGGAATGTTATTGTTCGCTATCGGGGTTGTAGCAACATTATCAATAACAGCTGGAGCAGGAGTAGCACTAGAAGTGGCCGTAGAAGGAGCAGCAGCGACAATAATAGGGGTGGTAGTAGTATTGGCATTGATAGTTGCAGTAGTGGCAGGAACAGCATCAGCATCAGCATCAGCATCAGCATCATCATCATTATTATCAGCTGTGGTTATTGTAATTTTACCATCAATTATATTACTGGCCATTGGAACTGCAACAGGAATATTATTTACTTCATGTTCAGAATTAACCATACTTTCAACTGTTTCCTTTTTTTGTTTCTTTTTTTCTTTTTCCTTCTCCTTGCCATCAAAAACAGGTGCTGCAGCACGCTTTCTACGACCAGTTTCTGTATACAACTCTTCTGATGTCGGTGGTTCATGAATAAATGCAACAGGTGGAACTAATTCATTTTCAATAGGTACTGGAGTAACTGATTTTACAGGCTCTCCAATATCTTTCTTTACCACTTTTTGTTTCTTACGTGGCTTGGATTTCTTTCTTGATTTAATTAATAATTCTTTATAATTTACCATTTTCTTTGTCATATAATAGTGAACAACACAATCATTTGCTGAACGTAATCCACCCATATGTCTTGAAATAGCACCAAATCGTTTTGGGTGTAAACAATATCCTTCACAAAATAATTCATGCTCTCTTTCGGAAAAATTGTTAATAAAATCATATTTGACTCTTTGAGCCCATTCATTTTTATTTCGAACTGTATTATTTGAATCCATAAACACCACTTGATCACGTTCAGTTGGATCTAACACCATATCTGGAATCTTTGCTGCAACTCTTTCTGCTTTGACTAATGGATTTTCATCATCTTGTTGACCCAATGTAAGTAATATTTCTTGAAATTCGGCTTCTGTTGTAACTAGATCACCATGTCTTCTACTACGACGTGAGCTCACACTTCCTATTTCCAGAGCTTCATTAAACTGTTGTTGTTGTTGCTGTTGTTGTTGCTGCTGCTGCTGTTGTTGTTGCTGATTTTGCTGCTGCTGTTTTTGCTGTTGAATTTGCTTTCTGTTATCACTTGAATCTATTTCCCGCCTCATTTCATCATCTGGTGGATGCAACACTCTCAATTGTTGATCCATTTTAAATCTTTCCATTTCCCATATTCTGTATCCATTTAAATAATCTTTCCACAAAGATTTTCTCTTTGTATGTATTTGCTTATCCCTTTTCTTAATTTGCTCTATAAGACGGTCTTTGCTTTTAATAAAATTTTGAAAATTTGATGAATAAAATGAGAAATCATAAAAACATGTAATTGGATCTGCCAAAGAATACTTTAAATAGTTTGTGTCTTTCTCCTCATCTTTAGTTTCACGTTCAAATTTCAATTTCAAATCTTCATACTCAGTTTGTAACTTCGTTAATGGATATTTGCACGGTAGCACTGCAGAATCTTCAGTTTCTTGTTCAATAATTTGGGTTGTTGGCTTATAATCTACCTTTACTTCTAGTGATGGTTTTTCTTCTACTTTTGGTACAAATTCTTCAACTTTGTTGACAGCCATTTCCAATCCAGATTCATCTTCTTCTATTGTTGACTCTTCTTGTGATGCTTTTTCATCATTTGGAATTTCTTCCTCATCTTCTTCTTCCTCATCCTCTTCTTCCTCATCCTCTTCTTCCTCATCCTCTTCTTCCTCATCTTCTCTTTCATCTTCTCCCTCCTCTTCTTCATTTGTTGGGCGAGGAGATTCTCTATCTTCATATTCTTTCTTTAATTCTTTATCTACGGGAGTTATTAATGTACTTCTACCATAATCTTTGTTACCATATCTATATTTATAATCTCTTGGCTTTGAATACCCACCACTTCTCAGTAATGAAGAATATCTATCCACTGCTTTTGGATTAGAATATATCATCCCCATTGAAGATGAATTATATCCATTATTTCTATAATACAGATCATTAACACTTCTATAATTAGTACTATTCATCAAAGAAGATGATCCTAAAGGCACACTATTACTTCCTGAAGTAAATGATGATTGCTTTCCACGCATTCTATCTTTAGCTGAAAAACGTGATCCTACAGAACTTCTTCCTGTTTTCCATTTACTAGTATTAATAGACCCATCGTGTCCAGAATATGAGTCATAGCGATCCTTCAGTCGATACTGTTGGTATGAAGATGATAATGTTGAAGAAGATGAAGATGATACAGTTGATAAATTAGATGAATTTGAGGTTGGTAAACGATAATCTCCAGATCCACTGGATTTTCTCCATGTATCATTACGGCCACTTCCGCCATAATAATCATGATAACCGCCATATTTGTTACTATTATAATGATTTGATGATGAATATGAACCGTTTCTTGATGTCGAAGATGGATGTATTGATGAATTCTGGTCTTTCAGATGAGTTAAAGATGAAGCACCTGGTCCGTTGCTCTTGAAATCTCGTCGCGATAGTCCTGTTGTTAAATTTGAAGATGAATTAGATGGTATATTAGTTGTTGATGAATAAAAGTTTTTCCTTCGTGATTTACTATAATCAAGATATTCATTATTATTATATCGTGGGCCACCTCCTGTTCCGTTACCATTTCCTGACCCACTTCGTGGGTTTGAAGATGACATGTTTTAAATGTAATTAAATTGATTGATAATAAGAATACAAAGGCAAAATATAAATATTAATTAATTATTCAACTAAAAAAAAAATTTTCTTTTGGTAAATACAAAAATTAAAAGTGTTGTAAACTACCTGTTACTTTTTTTTTAGGAAAATAGTAAATTAAATTAAATTAAAATGAATGACACTATTAAATATATATTAATAATAACACATATGTATAATATAGTATAAATTATACTTTTTTTTTATTGGTATTGAATTGAATGAAAATTAAGTAAGAAGAAAAAGAAGTAAAAGTATAATGAGACATTTTTTTTTTGATTTTTTTTTCCTTTTGTTTTCAAGGGAGAAGAAAAAAGAGAAAGAGAAAGAGAAAGAGAAAGAGAGAGAGAGAGAGAGAGAAACTGAAGAAAAAGAAATTGTATACTTTAATTTACTATTAATAATAATAATACATTACTAGAACAATACAATAGACGATCCAATGTATATATATATATATATATATATGTATATATATTATGAAGTAAATGCTATATATTATACAGTAGTAAATAAATAAATAAAGTCCTCTTATTCAAAGTAGAATTTTTTTTAAAATTCCAATATTTTCAATACTTTGAACTATATCATCATAATTAACATTTAATTTAATATTCTTGTTATTACTATTAATAAAACCCTTTTTAGTAGATTGTGATAATAAAATACAACTACTACTTTCTAATGCATTCAAAATTTCTAGAAATTCACTATATTTCAACAGTCCAACAAAATTATTCATTTCATCTTGTTTCTTATAATAATCATAAAATGAATTCACATTAATTATATCATTCCCTTGATTTTGTAAATTCTCCTTTTGAAAATTATATAATTGACATATTATAGCTTTTTGTAAAATATTCAAATTACATAATTGATTCTCTTCAATTCCTCCGAATGCATACATGCATATTTTGGCAACATGTTGAATCATCACTTTATTTGTAAATTCAGATTTTTTACCTCCTTCAACCAATTCAATAGATTTATAACAAATATCAAATGCCTTTCTTAAATCACCTGATATAGAAGCTGACTTTTTGCAACATAATTGTATTGCCCCAGGATGAAATAATTCTTCATCAAGACTAGATAATCGATTTATTATAATTGATTTGATTTGTTCAGCAGTATACGGCAAAAATTGTAAATTATCTAAATTAACATTATTTCTAATTAATTTAGGCAAAAATTTACTACTTAAATCCAAAGTATTTGAAATTCCAATTAAACATAATTTTATTTTAGTTTGTGGTATTATACTTTTTGAATTTGCCATTTTAAACAACTGAAACAATACTTGTTGATCACGAGTTATTAAACTATCTAATTCATCTAGTAATACAATGACAGATTGAAATGTTTGATTTTCAATATCATTCATTAAATTTGTAAAATCTTCCATTGTTTTACGTTTAAAAAATGAAATCGATGATTTATTAATCAATTTACAATAAATCTCATGAAAGATTTGTTCTGGATTATTTAAAGTCATACAATTGATTTTAACCACTCGTATTTTACAATTGGTTTCATATGGTCGAAGTAATAATTGAACTTGTGCAGTCTTGCCGGTTCCTGGAGGTCCAGAAATATATAAACTATTAGAAACACATTGTTTAATAGTTGTACTAAGAAAATTTTGAATATACCCAGCTTCTCTTTCTCTGCTTGCTAAATGATTGGTTGAGTTATTGTTAAAAGTAGAACCTCTTTGAAATAATGCTTTTGCTTGGGAATAAATGGTTGTTTTTGTTTCAATTGGTTTTTTGGTGGGTGTGATTGGTTCAAAATTCAATTTCTTTACACAGTTTGGTTTTTCAATATCATTATTAAATTTTATCTTTTTGGTTGGTGTTTTAGTTGGTGTTAAAGGTAATTGAACATTTGAAATATCTCGAAACGTTCTTTTTTTAGTTGGTGTGGTAGTATTCATTAATTAGTGAAAATATATAAAAAGAAATCCTTTTTTTAATTGTCTTTTTTTTCAAAAAAAAACAGTTTAAATAATATATAGATAGATATATAAATGTGTAAAATTGGTTCATGTCTATGATCTATATAGTTTTACAAAACACGTCTAAAATAATTCTTTTTTTCGTGTATCCCATCTATCTTCCTGAATTTTTTTTTTCGTAATTCATTTAATTCTTTTGCGTGTTTTTTGTGTTGTAAAATATCCCAATTAATTTAACCCAATTAGGAAATCTAATTAATTTATACAACTGTCTATACTATAAACAAATATGACACTATGACATCAGCTTTATTTTCACCCCCCTTTAAAATATTGTCGTCTGAATTTGTCAATATCAATCCAAATTTGTTTATGGCATACAAAGTACAGCCAATTATCAGAACCTATATTACTTTTCCTAAACATGAATGACTTATTGCGCTCACAGTATATATATAGTTATTAAAACGACCATAGTACTACCCCTCATAAGTATATGATTTTTATAAATTTTTATCTTAACGGTAGTATTGGCAAGGTAAGTCCACAGAGTTATAGAATTATATATGCGAATGTCTTGGTACACAACTCTCAAGATACAATATAACAATCAATAAAGCAACTAATAGATTCGGCATCGAACATTAAGAAAGAGGAGATAATTGCCATTATGAAAAATAATTGCTTTTATTTCAATGTTTAAGATCACATCGTGGATAGATATTTAGCTTAAGTGTAGGAGCACACCGTGAGTTAGAAGAGGTTTATAATCAGAGTGATTATGATGGGGACACCGAAGATGGTGAGTGGACTTTGTCAGGCCTTGGAATATTCAAAAAATCTTTTCAAGTTACAATATACGCAACATAATCTCTATTAAATAAATTTAACAAGTACATAATTCATGCAAGAATTTCCCAGCTTCACCTTTTTCTTCTGCTCTCATTAAACTTTCCCCAATTAAGAAGCCATCGACATTATCTTCGTATTTATATTTCTTGACATCGTCAATATAACTTATGCCAGATAATGCCAATACTAGAACGTCTCCTTTTCTATCACTATTTTTAGATTGATCTACTAATGAGCTGGTTGTATTTAAATCAACATCAAACGTAGTCAAGTTACGATTGTTGACTCCAATAATCAATGCTTCTTCTGTTTTACCCTTAAATGTCAATTTCAAAGCATGTTCTAATTCTTCACTATTGTTTACTTCAACTAATGGAACCATCCCTAAACTTAAAGAATATTCATATAATTCATGCAATAAACTTGTATCATTCAACATTTTAACAATCAATAAAACAGTATCGGCACCAGCTAATCTACTTTCCAAAATTTGATACTTGTTAAATATAAATTCCTTTCTTAAAACCGCTGGACGATTATAATTTTCCAGTGTTGGTTTATCAATAACTTTACGAATCAACGACATATCATCTAACGAGCCTTTAAACCAATGAGGTTCCGTCAACACTGAAATGGCAGAACATCCGTTCATGGCATAAGTTAATGCT
The DNA here is from genome assembly GCA_030582575.1 of Candida buenavistaensis. Lineage (NCBI taxonomy): Eukaryota > Fungi > Ascomycota > Pichiomycetes > Serinales > Debaryomycetaceae > Candida > Candida buenavistaensis. The sequence continues at coordinate 15,761 of JAKTXM010000036.1, read as the reverse complement.
TGGTTTGCTGGATGTGCATTAATGTTAATATTACCCTTTGATGGACTAGCACGTTTGAATTCAGATAAGATGATTGTTTGATCTAATGATTGTGTATATTTGAGACGATCATAAAAGTTAATTAATGGAGGAGCAATATTTAAATTCAATTCAATTTCAAGATTGGCAAATGATTTACCAGGTAAATTATTTTCAATTAATTCATAATCTAATTTTCTTTGTTTATAAATTTTAATCAAAATATTTTCACTTTTTTTACTATATTTTTTGCCCTTTTTAAATGATTCATTTTCTTCCCATGTCCCACCATGAACACCCAATAAATTATCAATCATCAACTGTCCACTCTCTGTCAAGATTGACTCTGGGTGGAACTGGACACCTTCAATAGTATATTTCTTATGTCTAACTCCCATAATAACTTCCGGTTGTGTTTCAGTAACCGCCGTAACTTCTAATACATCAGGCAAAGTTTTGGAACTCCCCGCCAAAGAATGGTATCTAGTCACAGCCACTGATTGTGGAACATTTTCAAACATACCCTTACCATCATGTTTGATAGTTGTCGTTTTACCATGCACAATCTCACCCGCGTACGAAACATCACCGCCGAAAACGTCAAATATACATTCTTGGCCCATGCAAACACCAAATATAGGAATCTTGCCTTTGAAGTAATCAATTATTTCACGGGATACACCGGAGTCCGTCAACGGGTGGCCAGGTCCCGGTGAAATAAAAATTATATCTGGCTTGAGTTCGGATTCTATGGTGGAAATGGTGATTTTATCGTTTCTAAAAACATCCACTTTTCCACATCGCGGAGATTGATGTAAGTATTGATACAAATTCCAAGTAAAGGAATCGTAGTTATCTATCATCAATACATGTCTCTTAATTTGGTCTGTCATTGTCTGGTGTAGAAAATTTTTCAGCTTTAATTTTTATTTTTTTTTTTTCTGAGTCATTTTTCTATATAAGTGGTAATACATTCTCTCTATGTAGATTTCCTTTTCCTAACTCTATAGCTAATAGGCTCATAATCTAATTTAGTAACTTCTTCATTATATTCGACACCATTCAAAACAACTGAACTAATCAATTCTAAAATCAACATGAATAATGAACTCAATATAGCCAAACAATAATTGGAAATCGATACTCCAATATCTAACCAACTTCCTTCCGTTTTAACCAAAAAGAAAAAGTTTAAAGATAAAAAATCACTAGTAGATATAATTAAGGTACTGATTGTGAACTTTTTGATTTCTAATTGATGATTCATTATTCCGAGACATGTAGATAATAAAACATACGGAATGATCAATTTAATCATTAATAACGCACCCATTGAAAATGGATCAAAGATAGGTATCAATCGGTATACCGAATCCAAAGAAAATGAAGAAATAGAAGCAATGTTACCGGTTCCGAAAAAGGCCAACTGTAAAAAGAAAAATCCTATGATTGTAATACGTATAACTTGTAACCAATAACCTTTTGGTAATCGACCTGTTTTTTCTTGAGTTTCGACTATTTGTTTATGTGAAATTTTTAGTAATTCTTCAATGGATAACCATTGTAATAAAATTAATGAAAATCCAACGTAAAATAATAATTCAAATGAAATTGTCAAAATAACAAATGTTGGAACAAATGTTAAAAATATAATTAATAACCTCAATTGATAATCTGTAGATGGGTTAATAGAATGTAATACTGGCAACACAATCAAAGAAACAATAAATGTAATCCAACCTAATACTTGTGAATACAAAGGCAATCCAGTTCTAGCCTGTAATGATAACACGGACACATTTGTTGCGTATAAAATTATTGGAATAGCAAATATTTGGGCAAGAACTAATTGTTTCTGAATTGAGCCCACTTTAGTTCTTTTAAACACATGTCTTGCGCCAACTATACTTATAACCAATGCCAATACCGAACCGATATGAATTTGAAATAAACTTTCAACTTTGACAGGATCCAAATTTGTGAAAATACACATACACAAACAACTCAAAAGCCAAATACCTTTCATTAAACCGGAGATCTTTTGAGTTCCTTGGACGAAAAAGGGATAAAGACCGATTATCAAAAATATAGCTGAAAATATGAATCTTTCAAAGAATCCATATGCTATTCCTTCATACATTCCAATAAATGATGCAACAATTAAAAATTTGGTTGTTTTGGAAATCCCGTGAAGAAATGATTCAATGCCATTGATTAAGTACTCTCTTTCATTCAAAATAGTATACCAGAAATATAACGGGAAAGCAGCATACATGTAATAGTTAAATGGTGAATTTTGATAAAATAATAAATAATTAATAGATATAGTTAATGCACCAAAGAAACCAGCTAAGGTAAGAGAAAATTGAGGCTGTTCTTGTGATTCTTTTTCATTCAAAATAAACAATTTCAAAAAAATATTAAATGAATATACAATCCATCCAAAAAATCCAAATGTAACAATTGATCTGAGTAATAACCAATTATACGTTTGCAAATATGTTAAGCCATCTAAAGTTGTTTTCATTAATTCTTCAATAACTTCAATTACATGTTGTTCTATGTCTTCTGCATTATTGGTATTTTCAAATTGATCAATAAATGTTTCAATTTCCTTTTGATAGTCTTCTATACTTTTTGTTTCAAATGGACTGTATGGTTTAAACTTAAATTGATGACTGTACACTTCGTGTTCTTTAACTAGATATTGCTCCACAATAGCTAAAGCATTGGCATACAAAGCTTTTGCTTTTGTAGTTGGATCAGCGTCAATATAATCTAGTGGTAATTCACCTACTGAGTTAGCTGGATAATTAGCACCAATCAAATATGCCATCAATGAAGCTATATCAGCCTGATTAACGTCATTTCTAACCAAATGATCCAATTCCCAAGTATCAAAATAAGTAGCCTCAAATCCACTAAGTTGTGGATCTTGTTTAATCAATTGTTCTTCTAAATTAGCTACATTTTCCAAATGAATCGGTTTTTTGATACCTGCACCCCAGGCAATCAAAGGAGTTCTGGTATTATCCGGATGACCATCTCCATGAGATCCAAAATCAGACATTCCATGGTCTGCAGTAAAAACAAAAGCAGTATCTTCATCACCAAAAAACTTATTAATTTGAGGAATAACTTCTTCTAATTTTCTGTCAATATATTCAATATTTTCGTAATACTCAGCAGAATAAGGACGATAAGCATGTCCTGCAGTATCTGGACCTAACAAATGTAAGAAAAACACATTCCCATCCTGCCTCAATTCCTCATCCAATGTTTTATTCATAGTCAGATTATTCATTAACTCATCAAGATGGTGGAAAACAAACGCATCCAAATCAATTGAATTAGCAGTAAAATCTTCAAACTCGTGTCCATACATACATACATCGATTCTACCAGGAACAACACCTTCACCAAATGCAAACATGGGTAAAATATCAGGCAGACCAAAGGAATAAGTATGTTTTGATTGGTTAAAAAATGAATCAAAATCAACCGGGTTCTCCTTCCATCCTTTAGTAACGGCACTAACATCTTCGTAAAACCCAGCAATCATTGCAACATGACCTGGCCTGGATTCAGTAGGCATTCTCGTATTGGATATACCCCAAGTCCCATTATTCAAAGCTAAACTTCTCAAATAAGGAGCAAGGTATTTTTCTTCATTTGTGCGTGGATGCTTTAATTTTTGGAAAGTCTTGTCGGCACGTAATCCATCACCAACAATTAAAAATAACCTTTTCGCAGGTGGTGTCCATGTGGACTTGTGGTGGTCCATTCCATGAACTAATGGAGATACAAAATAAATATCAAAAATCGACCATAGATAGAAAAAATGGAATAGAACCCCAATCACTAATAACAATTGACGGTTTTTATTCATTGTTGGTTGAAATGAGGTAAGAGTAGTTGACAGCACAAGGAATAAAAAAAAAAAAAAAAAAAAAAAAAAAAAAAAAAAAAAAAAAAAAAAAAAAAAAAAAAAAAAAAAAAAAAAAAAAAAAAAAAAAAAAAAAAAAAAAAA